>JAHZNI010002499.1:0-13377 GCA_027744415.1 Seira ritae | reverse complement strand
AATCCAGCCTAAAATGAATTTTGAAACGAGCTTGATTATTGATTTACCTTTACACTTGCACTCTGCAAATAATAATTTTCAAAAAAAGCTATGCATAATTATACATGATCAGGACGTGAATTTCAATAATTATTATTACCTATACCATAAAATGCCGTTACATTTGTTTGAAATATTATGTTCTTTCAAATTGTTAAAGCTGCGCTTTTAATATGTAGGAGAAAGCTAAAAATATGGAGGGCATGCTGCTGCTGGAGCTCAAGAGAACATCGATTAAAAATGAGTCATCTAGGCATTCCATACTGTCCATGTACTCCTTCCTGAACTAAATTTTCTAGAAAACTGAAAGGCAAGCACGAGCACAAAGAAAAATAGAGCACACGAACGAGCACTGAGCAGGCGAACAAGTGCAATGCAATGCAAGAGCTGCTTCTCTTTTGGTGGCATGGCATATGGCACGGAATAAGTACATGAGAATGAAAATTGTTTTCCTTGTTTTTTGTTTTGCTGCTGACGAGTTTTGCGGTACTCCTAGTTCTTGCTATAGCTATTTCATGATGATGAGTCCCGTAATATAAAAACTACTGCGCCTCAGATAAAAGCATTGGAATACAGCAACCAACAAAGTGCTAGAGCATAAAACAGCTATAGTTCAGTTCAGTTCAGATGATCATGTGACGATGATACTGCTGCTGGTAAAATTGTGATTATTGCGAGTCTATTGGTTTTACTCATCATTTAAATCGTAGTTCGATTCGATCAATTTTGTTCATTGAAAAGGTTCATTTTACAATTTATACTGCAGAGAGCTGTAAAATTAAAGGTTAGTATATTAATGCTATTTATATACCATTGAAGATTGAATATTATTACTCAGCGTGATTTGATGATTTGTATTTGCACTGTCTGTGGCTCGTGATGGCTCACATTCGCTAAATGCTGAACACTGAACGTTTTCTGGAGTCTCATCCTGCTCTGAACAAATATCAAACAAACAAACAATTAAGAGGGGAAGATAAATATCTGGAAGAGGGAAAAAAGTACTTTTTTGAGTGTATCTGTTCTGATATCTATTTAATATAATTAATATAATATAATAGGAAGGATATTATTCTCGACTCAATATAAATTCGTTCTTGTTTTTTTCCTAACACCTAAGAAGCTACTAAAAAGTACTTGGGCAGTGGCGACGACGACACTGAACTTTGAAGAGCTTTTTACTTTAACTGCTGGCATAAATATTAGTTTATTGGATTATATTACGTGTACTTTCAAGTGTAAGCATTACTCATCAAAATAAGTTTTGGGTAAGTTGCATTTATACATTTGGGAAACTGGAGACCATTGAGTTGAGTCAAGCGAAAGAGGTCTTATGACTATGAGAAAAATTTTAATGTGATTAGTGATTGCAACGCAAGGTTGTGATGGAATGACCTTAAATACCTCTATCATCATCATTACAATTCTACTTCTTAACGAATAAGCATTGGTTTGCAAACTATTGCAAAGACATTTCTCTTTTTTATTGCAGCCTGCGTCATTGGATCCGATCCTGACTTATTATATCAAGTTAATTGCAAGCTGGTAAAAATATATTGAGTTCGCTGAGTCACTTTGTCGTTGAGTACTATTCCTCTCTCGTCCCGATCATATTAGCTAACAAGGCGGGGATATTTCGTGGTGAATTTTCCCAAAACTGCTCCTGAAGGTATTATTTTGTTTCAGTCATTCAAAGATGTGTACTTCAGCTTCAGCGCGTGGCTTGCTTAGTTCTTTAACTCCCTAAGAAATAAATCAAGCACATGCAATAAAAATTCAGGTGCATTTCATTGTACTTCTTATTACAGGATAACAAATAAGATTCAAAAATGCCGTCTATCAACGGTGGAATGAAAATAATCAAGTACGCGCTGTTCGTGTTCAACTTGATTTTTGTGGTAAGTGAGATTTTGTAAGATCATTTAATAGATTTAAATGCTTTGAAATGCTGTATTCGTGATTGAAAAAAGTTGCACATTTTTTAATTACAGGTGTTGGGAATATTTCTCGTGTGGACGGGTTTCAGTGTGAAACATGGCTTCACAAAATATTTCTCGTCGATGCTTGACAATGGGGACGACGGAGGTCACTCCATCCCTCCAACAATGTTCATCGCTGTCGGATTCATCATGTTCGTGATTGCGTTCCTGGGATGCTGTGGAGCTGTGACGGAAAATCATTGCATGATGATGTTGGTAAGAATTCGATTCCTTGTCACTAAAAACCAAAGGGTTTCTTGTTTACTGTTTGAATAAAATATTTCAAAAAAATAGTAGTTTTTAATCGTTCTGATTTTTTGTAATTTTTATTATTTTAGTATTCGGTTCTGGTTGGGCTCATCCTCGTAATTCAACTTGGTGGAGCAGTTGCGGCATACGCCTTTCAGGATGACGTTGAAAAAGTTCTGGAAACAAATATGGAAGCGTCGCAGAATGAATTTTACAACAATACGTCATCTGAGCTCCACAATAATACTGTCAACTCATGGAACTTTCTCCAGCAAAATGTAAGTTGTTTTCAAATACTCTGAATTGAGATTCTTCTAGTCAACAAAACTCCTAATTACGGAAGTGTTATTTTTGTAGCTGCAATGCTGTGGTGTGCACAACTACACTGATTGGGCTACTGCCACTGGTGCACCGGAAACTGGCTTCATTCCAGAAACATGTTGCATTGGAGGGTCCCATCCCGGATGTACCAGTCCAATCACCCGAGCCAATCTGAATGACGAAGCAGCTGCAGAGAAGATCATCTATACCATTGTAAGTACTAAAATTACCCTTAACAACGACTAAATCATAGGTACTCCCATCGTGCCCAGAAATCATGTGACATGTTCGTATTTTAGGGGTGCCTGCCCAAAGGAGTGAGCTCCTTCTCCATCGACCACATGGGAACCGTTGGCATAGTTTTCGCAGTCATTCAGCTTCTCGGCATCATTTGCGCCTGTATGATGGCTCGAAGCATTCGCTTCAGCTATGAGACAGTCTAAAATTGTGTATCTCAAATTTCGTTTGAAGCTTACTTGCATACGTACTATATTACTAAATTAATTAATGATATAGCATTATTACAATTTCATGAAAGTACTATACTATTGAATTCATTTGGTTAATTCGATTGAAGTGGAGTTTATTTTTAACCTACTTTTCAAGTTAATTTTAGTACGTTTAAGTGTAACTAGTGATTATTGCATTTATATCAATGTAATTAAATAACATTACCGTTCGATTGGCATGTAACTAGTTAGGTATTTAATATTTAATCAAATGAAAAATTGATAAGCGGCGAGTTTCGGAATAATTCTCGTTTGAATATTATTTATACTTATTAGATTTAAATTACCGTGAATTATTGCGCATCGTTCACAAATAACAAGTGTGTACTTTTTGACTGACTGTTAGTGATGAAAAAACTTGAGTATAGTCTGGTTTCGGAGGGTAATGTAATCGTTATTTAACCTTTTTGAACATATAATTTTCCTAGTCTGTAGATGCAGAAGATATGAATTGAAAATTTATTTTGGGCTTAGTCTGGTAAAGTTCTTGTGCGTTTCCTCTATGAAGTATTGGAGGTAATAATGGCAGCATGCGATGCGAACGACCGTGCATTATTTTTCTCATGTTTCTTTAGTCGAATGTCATAATTTAAGACTAGCATTTAGTGTGTACTACAAAAAGTGTCAATTGTATCAGAGTTCTTAAGCTAACCGGATTTGATTTTGGTTCAAAGCTTTTCACTGTTATGCTGTTCCTAAAATGTGTTGATAAATGAATTGTATGGTAATAAAAAGTTCTTTCTTAAATAAATAACTTTATGTCAAATTTTCAACAGTTTACTTCAGTAAAAAAATCGTGGAACAAAGTATTCAATTATTACAAATTAGTTACATAAAATATTGTCACCATCTTTCCCCTTCCATTAATACTCACGCGCATGTTTGTTAAAAGAATCCCTACCTCATGAACAAGACTCCTGCAAACACCAACGCATTTCTTGTTGCTTATCATTACAAAGCATTTTCTTCATAATTTTTCCCTGTTTATTTTACATTTTATTCGTCGGTTTTTTTACTACTACCACGAAATGTGCGATAGTATTTCGTCACCTTAAATATACATACATTGGAATTTAAAATTAATAAAAATTTTTCCATGAATTAAAATGTTTCAAATTTTAATTGGTCACAAAGGAATTCTTGGGTCATCATTTGCTTGTGAATCAATTTGATGGACAAGTATATTTATTCATTATTGTTATTGCGCACACTGCATTCATATTATTATTAAAAACCGTATCGTTCGTACCGGCAGTCAACTCGATTCGACGTTTTAAAAGTTATGCAAATATTTTTTACCATGTAATTTTATAGTGACATTTTTAATTTCACGATTGTGCATATTCGAATAGTTTTAACAGATTAACACTTTAACCGATCTCTATTATCTGACAAATAAAAATTACACAAATGCTCGTCATCGCCTATTCACAGGAACATGCTGAAGAACCCAAGGATGCTGATTGATCGCCTCTAACGGAAGCCTGGACCTAGGATCTTTCTTTAAAATCTGAAAAATAGAAAAAAAATATACTTACTTCACTTATACTAAAAATCAGTAGAGAAAGTGACGACGACGATAGTTCCTTTTAAATCCTTATTTACCTGGACAATGAGTTCACGAGCGCCTTGACTTACAAAATCCGGAAATGCGTATTCGCATCGCATTATTTTTTCATATGTGGAATTGTACGACTGCGTTTCGAAGGGAGGTTTTCCGACAAGAAATTCATATAATAGGATTCCTACGCTCCATATGTCTGCGGTTTTGTCATGTGCTCGTCCTTCAACCATTTCCGGGGGTAAATAATCTAGTGTACCACATACAGTCTCTCGCCTAAGAAAAAGGATAAAATATTTGAAGCGATGTAAATTACAAAAAAATATAAATACTAAATAACACTTTCATTTTCATGCAATAAAATACTTAAATTCCCAAACTACTGGGGCGTTTTCGGTAGATTTAAAAAAAGGAACGCTACTTATTTATTTAATTATATGATTATATGATATAGTCTTACTTGGAGGATGGCGCGTGAACAGACCATCCAAAATCTCCAATTTTAATTTCTCCATCAGTGCCAACTAGAATATTTTCCGGCTTAATATCCCGATGCAGTACATTTTTGGAGTGACAGTATATTAATGCACTGGTCAATTGGTAAATATAGTTTGCGGATCTACATTAAATAATTAATTGATTTGTTAAATCCATTCTTTTTGTAAAGTCTAATCAATTAAGTCTTTTTGTTTATTTAAATGGCATTAATACTACTTACGCTTCCTCCGAAAAGCGCCGCTGTGGTTGTGAAGTCAGCAATCGCCTAGAAAGATACAATCATGTATGGTAGATGATAATTAAACCTCAAACTATGCTTAAGGAAAGCGTGAAAAACTTAATCAAAAGGAGCTTAATAAAATATATTAATATTAAACTTTTGTACTATTTTCATCAAACTAACCTTGGTCCTCCTCCAACTTTCACTGGTTCATGATCATGCTCGTCGGATTCATGTACGATAAAACTGTCCCGTTTATCCCTAGGATTCAATGGGATACCTGCCGGTAAATCATTATTTTTTGCGTAAGATGATGGAGGTCCCATCGCACCAGCTCCTCCGGTTTCACTGCTAACGTCAGTCTTAGGCTTCGCACCACCTAGTCTAACAGAATTGTGACTTCTCGGCTTCTCCCCCGGTGGAAATGGCACAAGAAATGTTGACTTAGAGCTAGTTGACGAATTTCTACCCTTAGAGCCTGTGACTGGAGCATGATCTTCAGTATTATTTTTGCATACTTCTAATGGTCTTCGACTTTCCATGTTCTATAAACATAAAAATGCACAATAAATAATTTTAATTCCCCCATAGTTCAATGCTTAATTGTAAATAAATTTATATAGTGCAAGCAATCGATTCTTCGTACATCTTTCTCCAGGAGATGGAAGAGCAAATAGCAAATCTCGCTCACAACAATTAAAACCGAGAGACTATAATTAACAGTTCAAGAGAATGAAATGATCCTATCCTAACGTCAACGTCCTCGATAGATGGATTAAAATAATACAATGAAAGATATAAGACGTTTCAAGTATTTAAAATCACTTTTAAATAACGCATCATCAGGTGGGAAACAAACAAAAATGAAGATATTGATTTGGAGTTTTCGGAGCGCAAAATGGAAGGAAACGTTTTAAATTTTAATATCTCGGTTGAATATTATATAGTCGATCGATGCAATATAATAAATTCAAAAATGTACTTGTGAACTGCCTTGAACAATAACTGCAGGTACTATTAGGAAAAAACTTAAGGAAAAATGTGGGACATGTAAATAATGAAAAAAGAAAGTATCAACGACCGATCTTTTGTTTGGCAGGCTTTACATGGATTTCCGTGTTTGATAGATGAGAAAAAATTGTATGAGGAGAAATAATCATGGAATGAAACGCAGCGCAACAAGAAGGGAATAAGAAGCAACAAGATTTTGTTGAATGAGCTGACTGACTGACTGACATGCTTTTAGCTCTGTCTGTCTACCATCTATCTATACGATACGTCTTGCTTTGCTGCATTGAGAAAATCTTTTGAGTTTTGACCGTTACTGGTTTGTTTACCCCGCCTTGCTTATATCCTAGTCTTTGTTGCATGACTTACAAGAAACATCCACCTGCACCTACTGCTGCTATGCTGCTTATCCACACAAAGTAGCTTGTCATTCTGATTTCTGTTTCAGTGCATTGATGCGATTGGATATTGATTAACTTGGTACTTTAATGACTGTGTTTAAAGACTGTAAATGAGACATTTAGGTTGATTAGATTATAAGTTGAAATCCACGTAAGAAGATCTTTTTGGGGCTTTGAATCACATTGAATAACTTTGTCATACATCATGTCAGTCTTGAAATGAAGGGTCGTGCGAAATGAAATTAATATATGCATTATAATGAAATTATGCTAATACGAACATTGCTAATTTTAAAAGACTGGTAATTAAAGGATATTGTAGGTAGACCCTTGAAATGTTTACGTATTTAGTCTTTATTAGAAAAACTTACAGTAATTAAGAGATAAAGATTGAAACACAAAGATTGACGTCGAATGTAATTGACATGAAAACAAAATATGCGTCAAAACGAATAAATACAAACTAGAATAAACCAGACTATAATGAAATGTGAGGTGTCTACAGCTTTCTACGTGTATAGTCTAATTGTTTTGTCAGCTCCTGCAGAAAACACCCAAGGCTGCATATTGTGAAACATAACACTTAATATTCCGAAGTCACTAAACTTGTTGTGTCCTCTGAGTTTCTTGACCGGAACGATGAGCGGATTTTGCAACAGGTCGCTGAAAATAAAGAGAGAATTATGAGAACCACTCAAATATAAGACAAGACAATGATTAAAATTCGGAGGTACTTGATAATGCATAAAATGCAGACAATTTTTGTTAATCCTTGAAATGTATACTTACTTGTAAACCATTCCATGACTAATTATAACATTACAGTCATCCGAACCGCTAGCGAAAAGAGGATACCGCTTATGATAAGCCACGCTTCGAACAGCGTTCCCATGAAATCTAAGAGTCTGGTAGGGCTTCGTGGATAGGTCTAGATCGAACCACATTACTTTTTTATCGTACGTTCCAACCAACACGTTATCACCCCCTGTAAACAATGAAAAACGTAATAACTGCGAGCATTCAGCCAAAAACTGTAAAAATAACAGATAAACTGATTACAATAGTTAAGTACCTGGATGTATTGCCAAGCTAGAAATCCATTTAGCTCCAGATACAAGTTTCTTAACCATTTCTTGTTTCAGTAAATCAAACACACGAACGTGCCTTTGTGTCTAAAAGATTTTCATACGAAAAAATTGATGATTTGATTATGATTATAGATACGATTTTGAAGGATGTGAGGAGTTTTAGGATTCGAAATTTGAACTAACCGCAATGAAAAATATTGGGCGAATAGGGTGGAATAATACACATTGAATAAGTCCCTTCGATCTATTAAGAGGAAGCTGTGATCGCCGCGAAGAAAGTTGATGGATTAAAACTGATCTATTTTGTCCCTCATGCATCATTGATGCAAAATAATCGCCCTTTGCGTGCCATGTCACCTAAAGAAATACATAATATTGTAAATACTACAAAATCACAATACATAAAACTTTCCTCAGCTGCTCAACCAAACCATACATACCTGATTAACATTTTTAAAATGCCTTATCAATATTCGTATTCCTTTGTTCCACTTTTCTTCATCGACAGGTTCCCATTGAACTGCAGCGAGGATTCTCTCCGATGGATGGTACTCCCCTTGATCAGGAGTTTCGGATAGTAAAACGTCAGTTTTTTCCACGATAAGTTTATCGCCAACACCTGGGTTGATGAGCATGACGTCTGAATCAACGGCAACAGCGACAAGTGATAAGGCTTTGTTGGGACACCATTCAACCCAGCGAACAACACCTTCGAAATTGAAACTTTTCATACAACGGCCAGTGGCTATTTCCCAAACTAAATGAAACAAGAAACATGAACTTTCAGATAACTGTTTTTGTTAGACAGAGAACTGCATAGACAGGCAATATTTTTGGTTAACTTATCATTATACCCTTAACAGTTCCGTCTTCAGATCCAGACGCGAAGAATTGTCCATGTGGTTCAAGTGTTATCGACCTAACCATATGAGAGTGACCCTTGTAAATCATAGAGCAAACAGTCGGGAAAGGTTGAAGATCCTTAGGATTAGGCAACTGAGGCACCAAGTCTTCGGCTTTTATCGTTAGCTGGAAAAGTTATGAATTAGAAAGGATAATTTTGAAATGTATGTATTTTCAGAGATATTATTTTCGAAACTATGTTTTGCAGCAACTTACCCTCATCTTCTTTGCTCGAGGACACAGGTACAAATCAAGACATCTCTGAAATCTTTCTCTGATATAATTATCATAAGCAGGAACCTCTCGCAATGATTTGAACTTCTTCGGAATAAAATTATAACGCCTTTTCCAAGGTTCTTCATCTCTTGACTCCCAGTCCTTCATCTGAAAAGGTCAAAAGGGATTCAAACACTGAATTAAAAAGTCCAAGATGAGAAACATTGAAACATCCAAGCCTCAAGCCTTTGATATTCAGTCAGAAAATATACGTACTTCTTTATCATCAAACAGGTATTCCGCTGGAGGATTGTATGATTCCGCATTGGTAGGTAACCTGACTTTTGGTGCAGGAATGTGGTCGTGTATGCGACGCATTTCCTCTGCTTTGTCATCAGAATCCCACAACATGTAGTAATTAGGCTCAGTTGAAGGCTTAGGTTTTGGCTTCATCCATCCCATTTTGATAGCATGAACCATTTTTGAAATCTTCATTTTATCGATTTTGGAAGGGAGAAAGGATGCTTTCGAAGGTGGCATATTTCGCAGAGGTGTGTCCATTACTTCAGAGGTAAACCACTCAACCCATGGCTAATTAAAAAAGATTTGGTTGAAAAATGAATTAAAAATACATTGACATCATTGCTACTCTAGATTTTGATTTTTTACTTCAAAGTTGTTAAAGTCCGCATCAGGAATTTTGCTTGATTTAAGCCTCTTAACAAAATCCACATCTTTATCGCTAAGAACCACATTTTGTCCAGTTTGGGTGTCCTTCACAGTTCTCCTAAAACATGAAATTATTGACATATTGACTAGTGTTGAAAAGGATACTACAATGCCTAATTACTAATTAACAATAAACTTTAGGGCAAGTTACAAACCAGAAATTTGGATCTTCCATTCGCCGCAAAAATTCGTCTAGCTTGTCTTCCTTCTTGGGCTTAATGAGCTTCCTCCCATCCAAGTCATATCCAATATGAGGATACTCATCATACCAATTAAGAGGCACATTCCCAATAGTGTTTCGAATATCCTCCTCGTCAGAGGAATCCTCTTTATATTCGTCATCTTCCACAGTAGTACTTGTAACTTTTGGATGCGGTGCAGACATATCAGATACGGCGCCATTCATTTCCGAGAATTTAAATGTGTTGTCTTTTTCCGCTTCCTCCTCGTCATCGCCGACCTCAGAATCCGAATCTTGGTCTTCGGAGGCAGGATCATTATCATTCTCGTCCTCCTCCTCACTTTCATCATCGTCCTCTTCATCATCTGAGTCATCATCATCGTTAGATTCTTCCTCGTCCCCTATTTCTTCCATACTCAAGTCTGATTCATCGCCACTTTCGTCCGACTCCATCTCATCCTCATTATCCCCGGCATCAGCATTTGAAGTCTCAACCAAGTTTTCCTGTAATACATACAATAAATAAAAAACTCCATTAGAATATTTTCCTAAAATATAAAATAAAAAGGAATACCTAGTTAATTTAAAAACCTTGTCATACTCAAGAACATCAAGAACTTACTTTGTCAGATTTTTCCAGAACTTTCTTCTTCTCTTTGCCCGCTTTTCCTGCCACTTTTGTCTCCTTCTTCGAAGCAGATTTTGTGGCCTCATCTTTGAATGAAGCTTTCATTTCTTCTAGTTCCGAAGTGCGACTCTCTTTCAACTTCCGCTTCACCATTTTAACCACGTGATGATTTTTCAGATGATCCCAAGAAGACTAAAGACTAACGATGTCCAATACGGGACTCTGGAATATTAACAAAAATGTTTCTAATAAGTAGGTGCAACATAAAATGATAATTACTGCAAGAAAAAAATGACAAATTCACGAATAACTTCATAATTAAAAAAGTTCTCAAACAATCCTCATAAATTTTATCGAATCGCGAGGTTTTCACAATCTTAGAAACATCTCCAATCAATTACAGACTGACCCTGAGTCGCACGAATTTCATTTACATACCTTTTTAAATAAATTAACTTGATTAGGACAATTTTAATTTTAAATTCACAGATTTTAACCAATCTTGAAACATTAAAAATTATACATGCACCACAATATTATATCGAGATAGTCGTGATCGCACGTGTGTTTATACCACAAACCTGTAACAAGTTTAAATTTACTGATTTCGCTCTCTAGCTCATGTAACGAAACCGGGAAAGCTGAGATTTTGTGTACCAGTTTTAACATTCGCTCGCCGGTCCAAAAATGTTTTTTTTCGCATCTGACATGACGTGTTTGTTGTTGTATTCCAAAAGAATTTGGATCTTAAAAGTTTTAGGGAAATATGTTATAAACGTTATAACTATGTGGTAAAAGTTTGGTGAAATCTGTAAGAAATAGGATTTGAAAGTATCTGAAATAATCGGAATTCGATAGGAGTCCCATTTGATGGCAAAATGCCTAAATATTATTGCGATTATTGTGACACGTATTTGACGCACGACTCGGTAAGACCTGACGCGAGTAATGATGATAATGGTATCAACTATTCTTTTGTATCTTTAAATTTTAGAACATTATGTAATACTTATTTGCCGAATTTTTTTGACAGCCATCCGTGCGGAAGACCCATTGCGCTGGAAGGAAGCACAAGGATAATGTAAAGTTCTATTACCAAAAATGGATGGAGGATCAAGCTCAGAGTTTAATCGATGCTACCAGTATGTTAACCGTTACATAAAGTGGTTCATTTTTGTTTAATCATCTAAGATTTGAGGAAATTTATTGTATTGATAACTTCTGTTTAACTTTTAATATAGCCGCTGCTTTCAAAGCTGGGAAAATTCCGGCTAATCCCTTTGGTTCGACAGCAGGAGCGAAAGGAGGCGTCAGTATACCTCCGCCGTCGATGTTGGCACGTAAGTTAAAAATCTGAACTTGTAGTCCCAACTTGTGCTACGTGGTAGCTCATTTTATCAGCCGATTAGATTAATTTTCTATTTTATCATCTCATTATGCTATTTAAAGCTCGGCCCGGAATGCCAGTCCCTCCTCCGGCGGTTCCTCCTGGTGCCCCTCCACCTCTATTGGCTCCCCCTGGTCGACCACCTATGATCCCTCCAGGACTTCCTCCTCCAGGCATGCCGCCAGCAGTATTGGCAGGTTAGTAAATTATCACAAACGGAGACGATCCATTTTTGCGTATTAATCCAAAATAATAATCGCTCTTTCTTCTTTGTTGTTACCATTATGTTTTATTTTTGTTATCTCGTATTATTTATGTTTTTAAGGTATGCGTCCTCCGCCAGGAATGCCTCCCGGGATGGGAATGCCGATACCGCCACCATTAATACCGCCTCCTGGAATGCCAGCTGGACTGATTCCAAGACCTTTGATCCCCCCTCCAAACCAAGCTCCACCTTCTACCACTCAATAGTTCTGTGCATTTTAAATTTTTTATATAGAATATGAATATTCTATCTTTTGGATGTTACAATGTCTCTTAATCTTTGATAATTTTTTAATTTATTAGTGTGTAACTCGTTTTCAATAGTATGGATTCTTAGTCTTAGACGTAAATATAAAAAAATCAATTGTACATCATATAAAAAATCGAACGAGAACGAAGCGAACTTTTTTGGTTTGCAGTAATTTCATTCATATTCGTGTAATCAAGCAACTGATCTAATCAACTGACTTTTGGTTTAGCGTTCAGCATCATGTCATCTCACCAACTGAAAGTCGTCTTTGTATTTTGGAGTGATTGGAATACATGGAATGCATTTTATGAAAATTGTAGATGACGATTTTTGATATTTGCATATTAATGGTCGGTATGTTGTTTGCTGGGACATGAATAATTGTAGCCGAAGCCTAAGCTGGCTGAAGTTCATGATCATTTTTCTCGTACTTACAATGATTTTCATACGTAAAAAAGCAAATCCTTTAGTGGTCATTGCATCCTTTTACAACTTGTTCTGACACTGTATTATGTTATTACAATTATAGTCTTGCATGAAATTGAGTAATACATTCTCCGATACGAAAAACCAAGAGTCGCAGGCAAAAGCAGCTTACAGACTTACAGCAGCACTATAAATTAATAGATTTAAATGATTTTCTTTTGTCTAATGTCTACTTGTGATTGCGTTAAAAATAACATTTATGTATGTCTTGCCTACATTCACATTCACGCAAACAAAAGTTCAAAAATTCAGTACTAAAAAATGAAGCTTGCAAACAAGTTATGTCATTCAGAGCGAAATACATGAAGACTCAACTCTGATTTCGTGTAGTAAATGCGAAACTGCAGAGAAAATAATGATAAAAAAATCATCGTACACTTGTCAAAAATTTGTTTTTGTAGGAGTATGTGAGAACGGCGCATCATTGCAAGCCTCTAATACAGGAAGAATGTTTTTGCAG
>JAHZNI010002498.1:0-11804 GCA_027744415.1 Seira ritae | reverse complement strand
CAAAAAAAACAACTCTGAATCGAGAAGAGCATGGAAGAGCATGTTGCTCTGTTCTTCCTGGCTACATGTGGTGTTGGAAAGTGCCAGCTGATGTTTGACGACGATGAGAAGGTGAAGTGCAAGATGCATTCACCACGCCTTCTCACTTTGCCCTATGTGCGACGCTCGATGCTTTGAATTAAACTTTCTTGGATTTTTGATATTTTGATGTAGTTTTTTGTAATTGATTGATAAGTTGAGTTTTATTGTTTGCGTAATTAATTTCTTTGCATCACTTTGTTAAGTATTATTTTTAGTTGTTGTAAAGATATTTTTAATGTCAATTTGAATATTAATTAGTGGGAAAAATGTAAGTGTTTTGGTAATTCGTTCGTTATATTCTTTATGTAAGTATCATGTTTATGTGTATTTTTTGGTGATGACATCCTCCTTTTTCGTTGTGTTTTACTCCGTTACTCTGTTCGTTTTTAAATTAGCTCATTTGCATATTCTGTGTTTGTTTATAGTTTTAGTGAAATAAAATTAGTGATCAGTGAAATCTGAGTGATAATTGTGTCAGCTGATCACCTGATTTGCATACATTACGGAGTAAATCCTCCTCATTGGTTTTACGGAGGCATTGGTTTTTAAAGTGCATAAACTAATTTTCGATCATTCGTGCATAAAATTAAAACAAACATTGCTCACTATCCAACATGTGGGATGGAAGAAAGTGTGGAAGGCCCGCAATGGTATTCCTGGGGTAGTAACCAGGATGTTCAAGAGTTATAACCAAATATGAGCTCGTTTAATCAGCCCTCCACGCCTAAATGGGTGGTTTCGCCCACGAATTCTAGAGGACACCTCGACTAGGCACTTCTTCGCTAGTTCCGTGTGAATCCGTTATATAACATTATTCATGCAGCACTGTGTTCTTGTTGCTAACTACCAACCATCCAAACCACATTTCTTGGCTAGCCACAGAGCTAGCAGCACAAAAAGAAACAGTAGTCATTTTGACGACATTTAGAAAATTTATGACTGACATTGAAGAAGAAATTGAAGTTCGCAGGACCAACATGGGAGATATTATCAGCATTAAATAATCGAAAAGCTCTTTAAACGATTTAGAAGGAGCTAAATTGCCAGAGTTATACAACTTCAAACTTAATTTTTTGCGACAATTAGTGTTAACATCTGACGTAGCATGTGATATTTACTTTTTTAATCCATCCCACTAGCCATTTTGGCGCATAAAGTAGTAATTTCAGGCAATTTTTTGCTGAAACTTTACATTATTTAATGCGTCATTTAAATTTACTACAATAATTAACAGCTCATAACTTCCATCCCCGTGGCGGGCCACATTTGTCATCTTCAAGAACAATAGAAATAGCGATTGCAATTAAAATGGCAATGGAACCAAGTTTGGTCCGTCCTGAGGAAGCGATTTATAGCCTAATTGCTGAACCCAATTAAACACATAATTAAGCAAGGCTAGCGCGTAAAGCACACTATCGCCCAAAATGTTGCCCAAAAGCCCAAAAGTCATGATGTGAGGCAAAAGTGAAGTCATTGTTCTAAAGTCATCCTTGCTCAGTTCACTGAAAATCATTTCTATGAATGGCTGCTCCTTTTAGCTTTGTCTCATTTTTTTCTGTCAGTAGTCTTGTGCTATATTCATTAGTTAGTTTTATCCTTATCACACTCACATTAACACAGGAAAAATAATATTTTGTGGTACAAATCACTGGCCAAAAGATTTTTAATACATGACTGCAGTGAGTTTGTACTAGAAAATAATGTTTATCGTGTTCTATGCTGCTGAAGTGATGAATGATGATGATTATGAATGGCATATATAAATCAAGATTGGTCAGGACAAGCGACGAGCAAGAACTCAAGCCAAAAAGGAATACCTACTAACCATGATTTGCATTGCACTGGCAATAGCCTTTTTCCTACATGATAATGCAATGCACTAGATTTCTCCGAAGACAAAGTCTGGCTGAAAAGCTAAATATAAGAAACCTTTGCATCCTCATCACACTAAAAAGCAGAAGGAAATGGAAATGAGTCCGGCTGAATAGCATACGCACATTAAGCTAAACAATCCCACGCCAGCCTCGCGCTGACCAGCATGAGCTGGTTTTTTTCTATATATGGAAAATATTTTTGATTACCCTGCATTTTTCACCTATTTATACGCGGAATTAAAACAAAGTAAAATTGTTTAAATTAGCACGGGTGCAGTAAAATGGCAAGGAAGCTAATCCTAAATTAAACATTAAAGGGCAATTTGTTGTGCCCTCAAAGGCACGTTTTTAAAATACGAAGCGGTTATAACGTTCGCTAATTTACTACATCACAGTGTTTGCACAAAGCGCTGTTTATCAGGTTTTATTTTGCCTTTTAGTACGAAAGAGAATGAAGTATTTTGCTTTGGCTTCTTAGACACAACGAAATCCTGCAATACTGTTTTGAGATCTCGTCCAAGCGTACCCTCGTTCATAAACCAAGCCTACAGCACAACAGTTAACGTTTCAATAGATGGATGAAGAGTGTTTGGATATAGGGTAAGTATGTATGTAGCTGAAAAGTACTGTGATTCTAGACGTTAGGATTTTTCTCCTAGTTTCTAGAATTTTTCTCCTAGACTTAAGTTACCTCATCTTGTTTGTAGTTTGTTCCATGGTATTTGTATAGATTTTCCCTGAGTGTTAAACTTTTGAATGTTATGCGTTTGGCGTTGATGTTTCTAGAAGTGTGTAGTCGTAGTCGTCATTGTAGTCGCCATAGGTTTCCATTGTTCTCGGGTCGTAGTCGTGGGGGTGCCAACAAACATGAAATGTGTTTTAAGGAATATTAAGAGGAAGTTAAAGTTGAAGGAAAAGATAAACATGATTCGATTTCTTATTTGGAATTCCGATAGGAAGGCAACAGAAGCAACAAATGGGATAATAGAAACGGCGTAGGACTTTTTCCTTCCTGGTTACCCTAGTCAATTGGTCCAGCAACTGTCCAGAATAAAGGGGTTTTTATTTTGCAATTACAAAAGTCAGTGACACGGAGTATGAACTAACTTTGTTCACCAAAAAGGGCCGCAACAGGAACAGGCCTGAAAGTATACATAACCAAATCATATTTCGGTGGGGATAATGGCGAGAAAAATGTAATTTCAGAATTTCATTGCTTAAAGAGGCTACAAGTAAACTAATTTTGGTCTTGATTTGACAAGAATAATCATAAATTTGTTGAATATAATATGAACCATCCTGAATCGGGTTGAACGAGTAAAAATTTTGACTTATTTTTTAACCGGTTGACATCATTTTTTATTAATAAAAAGATTTAATTTAAAGAAACGCTATGAGTTAATTTCGAATTTTAAATCAAACCTTCAATTTTTATCGGAAATAAATCGATGGAATAGATCATAAACTACACTATCTAGCACGTTTCTGTTCAGCCAATAATAATGAAACATTGTCGGAGATAAACACATTAAACAAGTAAAAAATTTTGCATACAAAATAGTTAAGATTGCCGGACAATCCCATGCATCATATTAAAGTCACATTTTCAAAGGAATTTAATGAAGACTAATGTGTTACACATAAAATATTTTTAAAGCGTTTTGTATTTATGAAAGCCGTGAATGTGCAAATCGTAATACAGTTTTTTAAAGATTTTTGGTTGTGTGATTCATTTGCAGTGACAACAAAATGCAATAAACGTCCCATAATTTACGCGAAGATAAATATGAAAGTTTGTGCTTTACTTTTTGACTTTTTCGTCGGGATAGCAACAAAGTTTTTATGAATGCCCTAAGCCAACCGCTCAAGGTTTCATCCACGTCGCACTGTCGAAACTTGCGGGAATGAAAACAGTAAATTATGATGACAAATCACGCAAAACAAATAATGTGCACACAACAACAAAGATTTTAATTAATGTCTTATTTCACGAAACAGCATATTCTCGATATTTATTAAGTAGCGAGGATCGGTACTCTCTTTTTTCTTTTTCTGAACAAAAGATTGAAAACATCTGTGTCGCGATAACTCTCGCGAAAAATTTTTCAAAAATGCTTGCAGCTTTCAAAAGATAACGAGGTCGTGATTTGCTGTATTGTTTTCTCTGAAATCGTTCAAACCAATCAAACGTTATAGGTCAATGAAGTTGACCTCTTTTTCCCATGTATTTTAAATGGGATAAAATTTTTTTTTTTCAATGCAGAGCCAGAATGGTGGTTTGGTCATACAAAATGGTATAAATAGAGTAATTTGTGATTCAGTGAACAAAATCTTAACCCTAGGGTGACCAGAAGGTCAAAAGTAAAGTTTTTTTAAATACCAGCAAATGAGACCGCTTCGACGCGGGGGTTCTAGAAAATTCTTTAACTCAAAAAATTAACTCTAGGGTGACCAGAGGGTATAAATTTAAAACCCAAATATCTTGAGAACTGAACAAGATTTAAAGTTGACAATTTTTCCACGTGTTTTAAACTGCATAAGAGACTGTTTAGCGTGACAATGCTCAAAAAATGTTTAAAGGATATTATCATTCTTCCTCTCATCTTCTAGTGCGCATATACATAGCATAATCGCTTTACTCATCATAACATATTCGGTCTTCTCCCTAACAAACAATTCCGATCAGTCAGATTTCCAAGTACATATTCAAAACTGTTTAACATGAAACAAAACGTTAATTTTGAAAATGCCTTACTTATTGTAATGTCGTTTTCTTATTAATGCTGATGGTGCAAAATTTTAAGATGTTGTAATATTCTAAGAGTAGAAATAATACCTACGTTTTCGTCATCGTCGTCGTCATCTATTACCTGAAATGACTTACAACAAACGTTTCTTTTGTATTAGTGTTCCGTCAGATTTAACGAGAACATCTGTATTTATATACGTAGCATCGTGTAAAGCAAAGACATTCAGAACAAGCTGGCCTAAGAAAAAACTTGAAAACAACCTGAAACCAATTTTCTTTTTGTATTAGTCATAAAAATGAACTCTAAAAGCGTATGCATCTTCGCAATCATGGTGCAATCAGGTCTGTTGTCCTTTTTTGTTTTATTTATGTAAATATAAGATTTCCGTTCGTTTAATTAACAGGATTTGGGACAGAAGGCAAGGGGAGAAGCAAACGTATTACTAGAAAACGCCAAAAAAACGCACAAATTTTTCTTCCAAGCGATTCTAGCAAATAAACAAATCATGTGATCAAAGTCAAGCCTACTTAAGTGTAAACTTTACAACTTCGGATTGGGCTAATTTTTCGTTGTGAAGAATGCCATGGCAAAGCGTTAAAAATATTTAACGGATATGGTTTAATAGCGACTACAAAGCGAAACCAATTATTTATATGGGTAGAAAGACAGTAGTTTGTTACAGCAGAAGAGTTTTCATTGGGAGTAAAGGACGCCTAATAGGGATAGCGATATAAGAAAATGGTTTCTTTCTAAAAGTGCACCTTTCTTGGTTTCAAAGTAACTTCAAGAAGCCAACAACAATGTCATTTTCCCTAAATAAAACCACTGTTATTGTTGCCAGAAGACTTGTGTAATGACTGTTTCTAAATTAGTGGCATCATCCAGCACCAGTAAGGTACGCTGTGCCCGCTCATTACTCAAACCAAAAATTAACTGATCTCGTAATCTTACATCTAATGTGGATTCAAACTTACAGTCCCGTGCAAATGTTCGAAGGGCAGCTAAAAACTGCGAACCAGATTCTGCTCGCTGTTGTCGTTTGCCCATAAACTTGTACCGTTGTGCTAGTACTCGTTGCTTTGGGATGAAGTGTTTCTTCAGCGCGTTGAAAATCTCAGTGACAGTGGCGTCTTCTAACTTCTTTGGTTACAGAAGGTTACGTAGAAGCGCACAGTTCTGAATACCAACGGAAGATAAAATACCGTGGCACCGTTTTGGATGTTGTACCTGGCTCAGGTCGTTAGCTAGCAAGAATGAGTTGAATGTCAATTCCCAATCATTTATGTCGTGTGTAGAAGGGTCGAGCGCCTGTAAGTGTCCAACTGAAGCCATGATGACAGGTGGGGGCGGTTTCGGAATCCTCGTTTTCCTCGGAGTTTTGTTCTTCTTATTCTTGTCTTGTTTTTGGTCCTGAGACGACTCCTTACGTGTTGAATGGTATTCCTCCTTCTTCGCGTTGTTTTCTTGTTTGCGATCGTCGTCTCGTTCGTCGTCTGTCACAACCGGAGTAGTTTTTGTTTTGCCACTTATGAAGCAGGGGCGGATCGAGATTCACTCGAATAATTACGAACGAACACACAAAGTTTGCCACAAAATAGTAATTTTAATATTTTCGAAATTTAAACGGCAAAAGTCTTGGTAAAAACTGCCTCGTCGGCACTTTTTATGTGGTGTATTGGTTAAAGAATACTATTTAAATGCATGAAATAAGTGATAGGTGTGAAGGTGCGTAGGACTTTGCCTTTATACTTACGGCTTTTAATTAGCAGCAACATGTGTTTCTTACATTCAATGATCCTCACAGGATCAAGTACAGATCGAGATGGCGTGTAGCCATAAGAAAACATCTAGATAGTATTGCAAGGAATATTGTGAGTGTAAATTGAAGTTTAAGGTTGCCCATGTACATTAATCAAGAATAATGTAAATTGGATAATTGTATAATTGTAGTAATTGAACATATTAAGTAAAGATGCTACATAACTTTTGCTAAAAGATGTGGATGAACTGGGTGGAGCCAAATGATATGATGAAGTAAATTGCAGCTGTGAAAAAATTGACCGTTGCGTTTGCCTTTCCTTCTTCATCTCATCTTTTGTTGATGTTATTCGCTCCAGCCAGAAAAAGTGAAAACGGGGAAGTGTGAGAAAATGCATGCAGTATGCAAATAAGCGTCACTTTGCATAAACGGACAATATGAACCTAATTTCTTCGACGGAAGATCCTAGGAATAAGACTTGGAATGTTACCATAAAATCATCAATCATTGTCCTTCGTGAGAAAAAACTTTCCATAATAATTGCATGTGCTTTTTTGGATTATCACTAAATGTTTCATTTTGGTCACGAAATTGCATAAGCCATGAACCAGGATTTCTTCAGGAAATATTATCGATAACAAAGCTAACGGCCGATTTCAAAGGTCAAAATGATGAGTCGGGGCGTTACCCTTGCCTAACCTTTTCCCTATTCAAAGTCAGAAGCAGGCTTTTATTTATCCCTGTATCTAGCTACGATTACGATGCAATAATGATTGATTGATTCGCTTTACCGCCCATAAACACCAAACCCAAAAAACCTAATGGACGATTTTACCAAACCCAACATCCCCAAAGACAAAAACCCAAAATGTGTGCCCCAAAACCCCAAAGGCCGACTTGATCAAATAGACAGAAAAATATGGACTTAAAAATCATTTCAGTGGTTTGAAATAGGCGAGGGTAGCGACGAAATGAAATGGACAGTAAACGCATTCCGTCAGGTAAGTGTTTTAAAAATTTCATTTCATTTCCCTTCAAAATAGATAACTATATATGCTTTAGAAAATTCAGGAAGCTTATGCAAGGAAGTAAAAATTAAAATAGGCGACAAACTAAATATAATTTTGGCAGTAAGAGAGAAGCCTATTTGCAACAACTTTGTGAGAACGCACCTCATGTAGTAACTGGTGCAATCACATAAGAGTTTCCCAAATACACGGATGATGCAAATATCCTGAAGAAACCGATAAGTTTTCTAATCTCCCAAACGATTAGGCCATGATTGACCCAAATATAATGCGGTTCTAAAATAAATATTTCTAGTGTTTCTCACTCTAAAGACGACAACATTGTACAAGTAAATGATGAGTACAGAAACTTTCTTGTATTTTTCTATATTTCATGCAACATGTCTTTGGGGTTTTTGGTCGTTACTTTGGGGATTTGGTCCTTTCTGGTTTAGGCTTTGGTAAACTTGTTAATTGGGGTTTTTGGGCTTGGTGTTTTTGGGCGGCTACCGAATAAAAATGAGGAATTGAGAAGTTATGATGATGACTTTTACCGTGAAATTAAATCAGAAATGTAAACTAAATGCGGTGATCACGGATTAGTTTTAACCTTTAATTTTAGTATTTATTTCTACTAATCATTTCACCAAAGTTATTAACAAAAAATAGAGAAAAATTATTTGGCCTGGTAAGTTGCTTCTCTATGCTTTCAAGGCTCGTTGACAAGTGGACACATTGGGTCCATTTTTTTCACATTGAGTTTTGTTTAATTTCACCTTCCTTCATTACCGAAATACATAGCGGCGGTGTCTGGTTCCGTAACACAACGGCTACGTGACGAACGCTGCCCCCTCGATGTGCCGTGTTTCCGAAAAGGAGGTGAAATTAATTTTGAACGTAAACTTGAACTGAATTGAATTTGACTTTTTCGAAAAATATATTTTCACTTTCGATTTCACTGACTTAATTTCAATTGACTTGAGTTTCACTTGATTTGAACGTATATTTTTTCCACAGTTAGTGTTTTAACCGATGTTAAAGTTCACTGGATCGACTGACTTGACTTGTACTGATTGCGTATGCTAGTAACATCACAGGAACAGTCTATCAATTTGATGAATGAATTTGACAGTGTAAACAGTTTCCTCAATTTAAAAACTGCACATGTGATTCACTTCTCAATTCGTGATATTAAAATGATTTTTTCCCGTGATTTGCATTACACAATGATGTTGATATTTTTTTACTGAACTGAACTGAACTGGCAGAACTGAGTCTTCTTGTCTGAAATGTTCTTCTGGATTGAACGGATACTTTGATATTTTTACTTGATTCTGGAACTGAGTAAACTGAAACTGAGTAAAACGACGAAAAAAACTGTTCAATAATAACTGGAAAATAACTGGAACTGTTGTCAAGTCAACTACCAAAAGCTGCTACCATTCAATAACATTTTATGATTGGTAATGCAAATCACACGGTGCATAAAAGATAAAATAATTGCAGAGTTTATGAGCAAAGTGCAGTGGAAAATTGCAGTAGATCGAACTTCAATCTTTTTATTTACTTTTTTATCATGTTAGGTTGACAGTGGCTCAGAAGTGAATGAGACAAAAAGCTTACACATGCATAATAATATCAGATCTGCGTCTTGAAAGAAAGAGAATAATAATATTATCTCATCACATCTTTCCTCTCTCTCTTGTGGTTGTTCGCTGTTCTTATCTCCCTAATCATGTACTCGTACTCTTCTAAAATCTTGTACCTCTTTTTCATTCTTGTACATATTTTGGGCATTATAAGCTCCTAAACTTCCGGACCCTAATAATAAATCAAATACAAATACAAATGCACACTGATTTGACGCCGGTAATTTCATTTCCATAAATTATTGAAAAATATAAACTATTGAAAAGTGTAAACTAACTAAAATAAAAACTCAAGTCTTGACTTAAATTCATTTGTTGGTCTCTGAAAACTTCTCAATACATAACCGTCCAAAGCGAAAATGTATTGCAATCGAAATATGCGACCTCGCCTTGCAAAGTGAAAAATAGTCAAAAAGTGATAAAGAACCATTCAAAATGTACGTCGTGCTGGATAGGGGAGTAGGCGAGCTAGGAGCTGCCTACACTGCCCATGTTCAGTGCGTTCTCCCATAACACTGGCAGGGGGAGGCGGGTGGTCAAAATGACCCAGTCACACAGGACGTACTTACTTTATGAATGGGTTCCAAACTTTAGTTCTCAGGAGAGCCAGTATTCAAAATTTTGAACTCATAGGGTCTTTTAGATGAGATGTTATCAAAAAACCTTCGCTTTTTCAGATTTTTGGCTTTGCATTAAACAAGATTAGGTATAATAAAGACGTGTTTACTAGCAGTAAATGTTTTTGTAAAAGCATTATCCATAATTTTTACACGGAATCCAAAATTATGGAAATTGAAAAAACACAACTTTAAAGGGAGCAGTAGTTTTTCTATGATTTTTTCATATATCCATTTTACAGGTAAAAAATTCTGTTTCGACATGTTTAAACAGACCAAGAGCTCTACGCATTCCGCAATTGTGTTTGCAAAGGGTCCATACGCATAAAACTGTATTTTTTGTAACAACAAAAGTCGAATATTTCTTCGAATTCGGAATTTAAGTAGACCAGCTTTTAAGTAATTAAAGTATACCTCCTTGTCTAGTGGTATTGATGTTGCAAATGGTTGGTAAAAATCCCTATGGTTTTTAAAATACGGCAACGACAATACTGGCCAATAGCAGACCAGGATGGAAATAGTTTGTTGCAATTCACTCCTTGATCTCCTTAAAAAGGTTACTCCGAAAGCTTAAAAGAACAGTATTATTCAGTAACAGCCATGAGTTCCACAAATCATTACCATGCTCGGCTCAGTGGGCACGCAGAATCTACTTTATTGTTGCTGCAAATCTTTTGACATTCAGTTACC
The DNA here is from genome assembly GCA_027744415.1 of Seira ritae. Classification (NCBI taxonomy): domain Eukaryota; kingdom Metazoa; phylum Arthropoda; class Collembola; order Entomobryomorpha; family Entomobryidae; genus Seira; species Seira ritae. Next base: position 1,377 of record JAHZNI010002498.1, on the reverse strand, counting down.
TATAAGTCAATCAGGTAAAAGAGACACATTTAAAGTCATTTAATGTAGGCGATGAATTTTTGCTTTGATTGGGGCCTCGCCCAACTTTGCTCCGTACTGGAATTTGCAATATTTGCATAACTCAGCAAAAATATTTTCTTGAATAGGCAAACAATATTTCGCTAAATATGACAGTGCGGTAATCAGGCAGAAATGAAGTTAAGAGCTTTCCCTGGGAGCGATTTTACCGTGAACATTTTTATGCAAGGTCTTGCAAAAATACCATCATGAATATTAGCTACCAATAACAATGTACATGATATTATTAAACATTTTAGAGCTCAAAATCTTGCTTGTGCTGGTTTCTTCATAACACACTCGTAAATTTCATTTTTACGGTTAATAGGATCTTGTACATATAATTAGACTAAAAAATTTTATTCAAATAAAATTCTAAACACATAAAGTAGTTCATAGGCTACATTTTAATTGAACTTAATTCATTTTTATTGTGTTCATACACAATTCAAATGAAAAATACAATGTATGACACGACCACCTGAAGCAACGAAAATATTTTATGGAACAATTATTTCATTTCATAGTTCCCAGAAGTAATTCACCTGGAAATATAAATCAGGAACAACAGCCGACAGCCATAGCCCAGTACAATTTTTTGTATCATGGTGCTGCAAATTAAATAAATTTTAGCGATACTTACATATGCGAAAGCTGAAAGCGTTTTACTACATACTTCTAGTAGTCTAAAAGTTTAAACAAAATGAAGTTCACGGCGATTGTGTTTGCGTTTTCCTGTTCAATGTTCTACTGGTGTTGTTGGGCTTGCTTGATTAAGCCAGATAATTCCGAAGGACGATGGGATACTAAAACTTATAAAAGAAAAACGACTGGTTGTGGTAAGTTGCTTGACAAAAAAACTCATTATATATTATGCAGGTGTGAAATGGAAATTAAAGGCCGCCAATATTGCATTTTAGAGTGTAGTCCAATCAACACAAAGAAACCTTATAACTCCATGTACAATTGGACAGTCTTCCTCAAACTGGAAGGCCATTTTGGCCAAAACACTAGCGTGTGCACGGGCACAATCGTAACATCGAATCTCATTGCTACATCGCACAAATGTTTGACATGGGAAGCAAAGCTAGTAAATATATTCGACGCGTGGTCCCCAAAGTTGTCTCCCGCCACCTCAATCAAACCATGGAACGTCAAAGTCTCTGTCCATCCAGATTTTTCTGTTGGGCCAAGAATTGAAATCGAAAAAATTATATATCACCCACGTTATCTGGATAGTATTTCGTCAGGAAGGTAAACTTAAATTGACTTTCAAACTTTTATAAAAGAAATTCCTCAGGAACTTATCATTCAATCATT
>JAHZNI010002497.1:0-12724 GCA_027744415.1 Seira ritae | reverse complement strand
AAAAAAAGGAGATGGGGTAGCGGGATGAGATGAGCATACCATCACAATCGCCTCTTCAAGATGCTGACTTGAAGTTTTAAAACGAGAGGACCAAGACATGAAATACACACATGGACTCAACAGTTGTAATAGTAATATATTATGTATGTATTGAAGTTTTTTTCTTTATGCCACACAGGAGAAGTATTTTTCTTCTCGGAGAACCGAACGGTACGATATGCACTTGTGCTCATAAGTGCAGGTAGGCTCTGAACAGGAAAGACCTTTTATAAGGGAAAGATGAGATCCTCTTAAGATGTTCTTTAAGTCATGTTGTTTGGGGTTCTCTTCGTGGAAAGAATAACTTGTTGAAGATTAAATTGGTATTGCATTGCATAATGATGATGTGTATGTTATGTCGGATGTAATAGGAAGTATTATAATTGCATTGGTCGTGGCTATACGACCAGAGACGGAGTCTGGAGATTTAGACCATGACGGAGTAACAGGTAGTTTGTCCATAAACCCATAGTGTACACTTCGGTATCTCATATTTTAGCCCTTGCTGGAGACGAAAGATCACGAAAATCAAATACATGTTAGTGCAAGAGGAATTTTGTGAAGTAGAATGAAGACCTAAAGTAATCTTATTTGTCCTGAATTTATGGGAAATAAATGCATTTTTTATGTTGACTCGTATTCTAAGGAATTCAAGCCCAATGAAGCAAGTTGAATTGTTCTAAATGTCACTCCATCAGGAGATCCAACCTAANGATCCAACCTAAATTTTTATCTAATAGAAAGTGCATGACTTTATTCAGAATAGAAATGACGTGTTTTAACCTGAAAATTTTAGAAAAAATGATCCGTAATCTGGAGGTGATAAGTTTAATGTTAGCTTTTCCCACGGCTTAGCATTCGCAATTTTTCCATGCCATATTGTAAGTAAAGATTCATGTTTGCAAGCAAGAGGAGCGTATGCAATTACTTACCTGCTTCGTCAGTCGTTCATAGCCCAGTAACCTTTTATCGATGAAGGTTTTTTATGGTTATCTGTCATGTTTGATAACATTGGATTGCGATTTGTTACGTCATAATAACATGTACTTTTAGTAACTTCACTTGGTTTTACAATCGTCTATTCGAACTCTTCGTATATCTTCCTCTACTAATAATGACCCTTTGGTCATTTTTAAGTTCAGTTTTAACAAAATATTTGATTGGTTATTGGTTAATATTTGATTTGTTTAATTGATTATAATCTGCTTTCTTTCATTTCGATTCAAAAATTGAGTCTTATAGAATGGACAAAGGTGTTGCCCATTATTTCTCTAATTAAATCCGCCCCCCTAGGTTTAACTTAGATTGAATTTTCAACATTATAATCTCATTTTTTCTTTCATCCTGTGCCTAGTAAGAACCAGCTAATTCATGCGAAATTGAAACCGTGAGATAATTATTGCATTTAGCACTACATAGTCGTCGCCAATGTATTCGGCATCGGCACCCGACGATATATTGTTACTGCAAATAGGCACGGACATGCAACAGAGATAGTGAAAGACATGCATCCATTGTCTCGCTTGCGGAAACGGGATCGCGACTTACAGGAAGCAATTATTCTTGCATCGAAAGTGTACTTTTCCTAGCTATTTTCTTAGAAAAGAATTACGTAGTACATATGTAGCAATACAAATAAATGATAAATAATTTTTCGTTTTAAAAATGAAACAACAGGTTAGTTAGATAGTGGTGATGCCGACCGTAAAAAAATTTCCCACGGGACTATTCCGGCCGCCAAGGTTGAGTCGCCGCCTATTGTTGCGAAATTACAAACACCGGTAAAAGAGATAATTATTAGGTTGCACTATCGACATAGGAGAATAATATGTCATAAGAAGAATATTTTCAACTTTTTTATTTTTGTAGAACAAATTCATTCGTTTCAGTCTATTCAGACATTAATTAGCTTTCTTCGTCTGGCAAATATAATTATAAACAATACATCTTAACCACCGAACAGGCCAGTAAAACAAATAAATTAAAGCAGGTGAATGCGGCTCTATGAAACAGTTTAAAAATGAAAAATGCACAATAATGATATTTTGTGCTCAACCCCTGAACCTACTAACCAAGTTAGTATTAAAAAAAATGAATGAGTGCAGGCGAACCTGCGCCCTGCATACATCATCATTTCCTTTTCATTCTGTATCTACGCATAAACGCGTAAAACCAAAATCAAGCCCAAATTGACTACCTATCTACCGACGAATTCGTAATCATAATATAATAACTTAAAATTTTTGCTTTCTAAACGAACAAAGCATGAAATACAATGCGCCTATCTACCTATTTACAGAAAACAAACATTTTCAAAAATTACGAGAGAACAGAAACAAACGATATGAAGAAAATCTCTAGTTTTTTGTACTAGACGTAAACTATTTTATGAACCACGAGCTTACTCCTCGAAACCAAACAAGCGTACAAAATTAAATCGATCAGGTATATCGCTGAATGAATTAGCTGAACGAGGAGGAAAAACACAATCAGTGAACTGCTGAACCTAAAGAAACGTGAAAAGAGAATGAAACCTGATAAATTCTCCCTGTAACTTTTAGCGTTTTTTGGTTTAGGTACTTGATTTCATTTCATGCTAAAAAATCTCTTACATTGTCTCAAGCGCATCCTGGAAAGAAGACTGTTGCGTCTCCGGGTGTCTCTCCAGCATCGACTTGAGCATGCCAACGGAGCAGCATTGGAGTATGAAGAAAATTAGAGTCATCCATTTTATTACGCTAACGTATTCCTAGAGGAAGACACAAATGTAATTATGGTTTTTTAATTAGTGGTCGTGGCAGTAGTTAAGCGATCTCAATGAGAATCTAAAAGTCATAATTAATATGTTCGTGGAAAAAGGGAAAGCTTTACTTACTTTATGAATACCGTGGAATATAATTAACGAACTGATTAAATACAAGAACCCGTAGGAAGTTAGCACATACAAATCCAGTTGATCATTTATCTAAAATATCAGAGGAAAACGAAAGTGGTTTTAGCACCGCAAATAATTCAAATAAATAGCCAAGCTCAGAATTAAATCCATTAATTTTCGTCAAAAATCTACTAAATAAAAATGGAGTTAAGGGAATTCTCACTTACTAAGTTCGTTGATATATCTAGTGACCACCCGTACAGCGGTTCTGACTTGTAAAATATCACTGCCTCAACTCCAATAATGGATAGAAATACAACAGCGAAAAACTGCGAACATCAAATTAAATAATACATAATATCATACCTATAACATCTTAACGTTTTACTCATACATGTAGAGAAGTATGCAGTATTTTTTCATGAAACTTTTTCATCATGGAGAACTGAAAGATTTGATCTGATGCAAACTTGAAGTGAAAATCATACCAAGTGAGTGAAGGCCAAGAAGTAGGTAAAGGTGCGTTGGGAGAAGCAGCAACACATCTTCATCGATTTTATATTTCTGGATTGTTCCCATAAAAGTCCCTATTATTTTATATCGATGGCACAAACACTTTTCAGGAAACGAGCGGGTGTAATCACAGTGGGCGCATTTCTATTCATCGCGTAGGCGAACGTTATGACATATTATACTGCGTTTTTCACTTATCAATACAAGATGCAAAAACATATTATTATTATTATTAACCATAAGGAACAAATTTCACTTTAGTCCACAGGTAAGGAAATTGTCACGCTTACAAAATCATTGCGAACACATGTGCATTTTAAGTGAGCAACAGCAAGCAAACAAAACGTGTCCTCCCTGCGTCCTCCAGCGAACTTTAACTAGAGCATTTTTTAGGTTCTACTGAAGTGATGAAACCAAGAATCGAAAACACTTTCAGTTTAATGTCTGTTAATGATTTTTTTTGTTATTCCTCGCTTTCCTGCACAAACACAACTGACAGTTAACTAGCGTCGAAACAATAGACCATGTAGTCGTGAACGAATTGTAGGTGCACTTGTTCTCATCCACTTGGCAATTATTTCTCTATCGCCTTCGTTTTCGAAGTGATAAAGACGCCTTTTTAGCAGATAAAGTCTACACATTATTCTCATTACGTTGCCTTAAGAAGTTGAGAAGGAGGATGGATGATGCGTGCAAAGTTGAAGCGAGAAAAGAGGTTTTTAAGAAACGAAGGGAAAATTGCAATAATACCCACCGAGGTGGAACGGTACTTACACTTGCATGCACTGCAGCAGAAGTAGATGCTTTTTTTGCTCTCGCATTTCATCTTTTATCCCTCGATAAATTAATTCAATCATCACAGGTCGTAGTTGTAGATTGCTTCTGCTATTCCGCTTTAATTTTGTTGTGGTTTTATCTCTTCGAATAAAAAATGCATAACATGAGCATATTAAGGGACTTTAAGTACTTCTTACAGGTAATAGGTATGCACATTGTATAAGATGAAACTCAAGCAAGATAAACACAGAGCAACAATGCTGTAAACGAATGTCGACTTGGGCTTAGGTGAAACAATAATTGTTTGGTATATTACATGTACATATAGCATAGGAACAGAAAGAGTAATCTCAATCAATTCGATGGATAAGTATGCGCTTCTTATTATGCAATTTTATAGAAACTTATTTTCATTGTAGATTTTTATCCACTTGCAAAATAAAGTTCTTATCTGATAATCATGTCAAGTAGGTATGTATATATTTTCTTTACAATGGATTAGGGGACATTAAATCCAAAGACTTTTTTGAATTGTGAAGAAACGAACATGCATTATTAAATCTGAATTTCGTAATCACTTCAAACTCAGCATCATTAGAATATTTTTAATTTCGCATCAAACAAGAATCGAAGGGGTCGACTGGCCACAACATTTTTACTACTTTCTTGATTGAATGCGAAATTCGCGAAATATTTTTGCTATTTAAATAAATATTATGTTTTGCTACAATTAATTTTTTAAAGTAAAAAGTTTAATAGTAATGAGTTCAGCTAGATTGAGATTGAAAGCTGATGTTACTTGATGAGCTCGCCTCAAAGCCCCCGGGCAAAGTTGTGCTCTCATTTAGTCTCCCTTGGTGTAAAAATTAATTTAGGCATCCCACGAAGTTTTAGGATATGTATTAGTAGACATAAAAATATTTCCCCGTATTCGAACACTAAGCATAATTACTAACTCGGGAGGATGAAAATAAAAATGGAGAGAAAAGACCCATATTATAGCGAAGGTCTGCACTAGAGGTGCCTGTCATTTGCGTCTGTTAGGCATCACAAAAATACCAATGACATTGGATTGAAACTCGTTAAACCAGATTGGTGGGTATATTGATTCCCTACACAGTGGCGAAGCTAATAATTTGGCAGCGAGCTGATAATTAATTTACTGCAAAAGCATAGGTTCATTTTTATTCGGGAAAAGCCAAGAAGGTTTAAAGATTTAGCGATTCTCATTCATATGCATAGCATACGTAAATTATATAAAGAAAAATAATTAAATTAATACCAATACTAGACTGAATGTGAGGATTGTCATAACGGTAAAGGAAAGTATGGGAAGTATATTTTGAATTTTTACTCCTCCACTCCACTCTCATAAGCGTAATTATTCCCCTATTTCGCGCGTGACTTTTAGCATTGCGTGCATACAATGCTATGCATGTTGGCATCTATGAAATATTTATTAATCCCAGAAGGACCGAACAAATAACAAAGCAATTTGATAGCTGCAGAGACAAATGATTAAAGAGAGAAGCTTCGTTTTAATTTTGGACCTCAGACGATCGATGAAAACTTCCATGCGAAATAAGGATTAAATGTTACGGAATGATTGTGCTGAGATCGAGCTTTATTGGTCTTATCCAGTAAAGCCAATTAAATACAGTTTCACAAATGAAAGGAAGAAGGTTTAATAATACTTGTCCGACTTTTGACTCAGTAATGTATAGGTATGCTACATAGGTAGGTACATTACTTGTTTCTAGCATTACCATATCATCCTGCATTATTTCAGTCAAAGTATAAATACTTATGTCATAGAAGTTGCGCAAACAAAGACATTTGATGTGTTCCTGTGAAAGCACTCATTTTATCTCATTCTCTGGCCGTGAAAGGATAATAAATCTTTTTCATTACCTTCGAGATTACCCAAGTCGGTTCTGTTTATTAAGACGAAACAAACCAATTTTAGTACGATTTTTGTGGCACAGAAAGATCAAAGCAAAGTCTATACATCAAATTTGTATAACGATATATGTAGAACCACCTCCGCAAAATCAAATATCCCATTCTTTCAGGAAAATACCAAGTCTTTTCTCGGTAAAAGATGCATAGGATCCATCCATAATGCATATGAAGAGTGAAGCAATTTTCAACGTGCGGAAAAATTGATCGATACGGACATCGTTGGGAAAGGAGAAAGAGTGAAAGTAGAAAATCCACTATTGTGGAAAAAGGGGATGATGATAGTTCTCCATGTGAAAGAAGAATGCTCATTTCTATAAAATGACTGAGAAACGCTCGAGTTTCACTCTTTTTCACTTTTTTCATTCATCCGTGTATTTATATACATAACTCTGAGGAAGAAGTCTTCCTTTCCCCGCATAAACAAAATTATTGTTTGTGTTGGACTGTTGGGACTGAGTGAGAAGAAAAGACTAGTAGAGCGAGTGAGAGGAGAAAGAAAAAAATAAATGAAAAGTAAGTGGGCAGGGCTTTTGTAGAAATTCTCTAGGATTCATCTTGGTGACAGGTTCCTCGTTCCTGTAGTCATTCGCAAGAGGTCCTGGAAGAAACAACCTTTCCCTCATACAGTTATAAGTAAATAAACTCTGTTGTTTACTGTTCACACGGAGAAAGTTTTATTCATGAATCGTGCTCAAGGCAGTGAAGTCGTAGGATTGAAGGAGTATTTTGTTCGAGGTTGGTCAGCGTGTGGTGAAAAATGTATCCTCAAGTGTTCGAGATTGATTTGTGACCAAAGTTCTAAGCAGTATGTAGCCGGTCAGCTAATTACGGGAAGAGTTGTGATAATACTTCAGAAAGAGAAAGCAGTGAAAGGTAAGTGAAAAAAGTTCTCATTTAGTAGAGTACATCAATACAGATTCAGTATTTCCTGTTTTACATAATAGGGATCACCCTACGATTGCTCGGGAAGGGCTACGTTTATTGGGAAGCGGGAATAAGTGGCCTTAAGTACAGTCATAATATCTACACAGAATCGGAAGACTACGTCGACATAAAGACTAGGCTTCTTTACAGAGGTAAAGCGAGTACAGTAACTCTGACTTATTTCTGCACGAATAATTTCCAATTTATTTTATATGACTTAAGATGATGGAAAGGAGCAAATTTTGGAGGCTGGGAGGCACCAGTACAACTTTTCCATACAACTGCCTTCGATTTTGCCGTCGTCAATTGAAACTCAACATGGGCACATAAGATACACTTTGGAAGCTTCCATACAAAGATCCTGGAAAGATGATTACGTTTCGAACGTTCCGATACTGTCAATCAAGGCACTTTCTGATCTTAACTCAGAGCCAACGGCGGAGGAGCCGGTGAAAATTTTCAAGGAGAGACAAATAGGATTAATGCTATGTCAGACTGGTCCCATTGGGGTCAACTTTTTGCTTTCAAAAGCGGGCTTTGTTCCAGGTCAGAATTTTATCGAATAATGTGTAATCCACTTTGTCGTATAATTTTATGACTCAATATTCAGTATATCAGGACTTGCCTAAAATTTCAGGGGAATATCTTCAATTCAGCTTAGAGATTCGCAACATGGCGAGTATCAAGATAAACGCAGTCATAATCTCACTTCGAAACGTAAGTATAAATTGATACAATGTTAAAAGGATTTAATTTTGAAATGGCAATGGCTTTAGAGATTTATCCAATATATTTCATTTCTTTTATTCAGCACGTGACTTTCAAAGTCGGGTCTGAAAGGAAATCGCACGCAGAAAAAATATTACAGTGTGTAGGACCATCCGTAGAAATCAAAGGCAGTTTACTATGGCAGAATCATTTTCAAATACCCGATTTGCCCCCTAATCCATTGGAAGGCTGTAATATAATGGAACTGAAATACTACCTTGAGGTTTGTATTGATGTCGTATTTGAAAATTATTTCGATGTCTTCCACAAAATCTGCATAACAATTTTCATGAATTCCAAGCTCAAATTGGTCCTTGAAAGATGGTCGGACCTAAAAATTTGCACGCCTTTGATCATTGGGAGCATCCCATACTACATAAGTGAAACGAAAGTGGTCGATAAAGCCATGAAGCTGCCGCCCGTTAACCACGAGCCTTTACCTAGTAGTTACGTCCAGCACCATGTTCAATCGAAACCACGAGTTACAATAGATGTTCCCGACTTAGGTAAGACAAATGATATCCCACCACCACCATCTGCGCCCATGAAAAATCCCGAGTATAAACTACCATGCCTTGACTGGGGATCATCAGCATGTCTTGCTGAAATAGAAAAAATCACATCACGACCTGTACAAACCGTGCCGAGTTTCCTGCTCTCCGCCTCAGAAAATCTTTATGGTATTTCGAATCTCAATCACAATAAGGACAAATATGTAGTCGAATCATAATGGCATGCATGTAAGGCTTGGAGTAGGAAAATACAATTATCAAGAGTTTGGGAAACGTTTATAGCAAATAATGTTGTCCTTTCTTATTTCAGCAATGTCGATGGGCAGCTGTGATAAGATTTCAACGAATTATGAAATCTTAGATGATAGACATATACTATTTGAAGACGAGGATGCTTTCGTAGAAATGTGCTCTGCTAAACTTCACAATATGTTCCTTCGAGAAGAAAACGGCCATAAACATAAAGACTTCCTCGGTTAGGCAGCGAAAATGATTACATAAACACGTACAAACTACGAAACTACAAACCATAAACATAATACAAGTGAAATGTTGAAACCCGTTAAGTACTTTCAATTTACTTGCAAAGCTGTCAGTGTACGTTTTAGTTAAGTTAATGCAATCTTATCGGAAAACATATTTGCACAATTTATTGTTAACATTTGAAAATGAGCTTTGGGTTTCTTCGTTTAAACACGACTACTGTTAAGCGTAGTATCAAAAAAATTTCCTTGTAATATTGTTGTAGAGTTGTGCGACAATACAATGCACAATAATCTCCACTTTCTAAGAAATAAAACATGAACAGTAACACAATAATACTCAAAGAATGGAAAATAAAAAAATTATTACTTGGGCAATTTTTGCTATCGTAGTAAGATTTATTTATTTTACCAGAATAGTATTATTTATATTCTTACTCTTTACAACATGGCATCACAGTGCAAATCACTTATCATGGAACTCATGGAAGACGCTTCAATATCAATGCATCTTTTATAAGACAGTTTGTATGGGAGGCGACAGAAGAGCTATTAGAAGTTGGCATTAGTACTTGTAGAAACCCTCTCCACTTTTCTTGCCCAACTTGCCTTGACTAACAAGTTGTTTTAATGTTTTTGGCATCACAAATGCCGGTTCGTTGGGGTGATTTTTTACCCATCCTATTTAAAAACCGATTACCCGACATTAATCATCTAACCTAAAGGTTTTAGTCCTAGTAATGTAAAATCAAGCTTTATCTATATAAGATTAGACAACTACCTTCAAGAATAAACTGTATCACATCCAGTCCCACAAAATCTGCGAGTTCAAATGGTCCCCTAATTGTTCAAAATAAGGCATTACATACCATTCCCTATTTAAAAATATATAATAATAGTTTATTCATTCTATTAAAATGAAGCTTACATTGGATAACCCGCTCCTAGTTTCATTGCAGTATCAATATCCTTCATTCCGGCATCGCCTGAGATTAATATGATGAATTAACAAAACTTATTTCAACTTGCTCAAGTTTTGGCAATACAAATTAATTTGATTATCAAGCGAATTTGTCCTTCCTAGTCGAATTGGCAGCTATGTCAGAAATTTGTAAGGACGATGTGTTTGAAGCTAAAATGGTTGACGCACCGGTGACCTTAGTTTAAAAAGACATTCTATGAAAAAATTAAGTTTAGCTCAAAAGCTCATTAAAATGATTTCACTCACAGATTCTATTTCCTTAAAAAGCTTTTGTTTCAGGCTGAGATTTTCCACAACTGCTTCCACGACTAGCTCTGATGACTTCGATGCGGATAAATCCGTCGTAAATTTAATCTTCTGAATGGCGGAGCTAACAAAACTCGGAGCTTTTGATGGATCATCCTGAATGCATTATTGAATATGCATTGAGCTATGATTACACACGCGAAAACTTTCCAAATTCCAAAATGCATGACCTTACCTTAAACTTGTTCTTCGCCGTACGTTCCAAGCTTTTAGTAATTCCTGCTTTTGCCTTTTCCAGCACTTTCTCATTTATATCAATTAAATTGACCTGATTACCGGCAATGGCAGCAACCTGAAATTAAGTGAAATACGAGAAGCAATTTAATTTGACTGGAGAAAATGGGAATTTCTCAAATAATAAATATAAATCAACATGCAAAATTAGAAACCTGAGCTATTCCGGAGCCCATCTGACCGCCTCCAATAATTGAAACACTTGATATGCTTCGAAGTAGAATGGATCCCAGTAGGTTCCTGGACATCCCAGCAGTTGGATTGCATTTTGATAATAGGAGACTCATCTTTCAATCACTCACTATCCTTCAACCCGGTTAATCACTGTCAATTAATAAATGTTAATCTCGGCGATGACTAGTTAGGGTTCGGTGGGGGCAAATTGCAGGCAAATAATATGTTTACTTGGATTATTAGATCGATACGTGTCTGTTTGATAATGTGAGGGGACACTTCAGCAATTTTTAATTAATGCATTCAAAGGTATTATTTTATTGTGCCCGTCCCTGTTGTGAGAGTGAACGTGTATCATATTTGCGGATCGGCCTAGTTGTCATCTGTCAATATACATACGAGTAAACAAACCAGATCTCACACTCTCACATCATCCACTGGATCACACACGCGTCACATTTGTTCATGCTCATGGTCGAATTGCAGCAAAACGAAGAGCAAGACAAGCAAATCAAATCATGCATTTTAGCTTTCTTCAAGCACGCACCGAAAATGTCCTTTCCACAAAATATGACGCTATACAGCAATCAAGTAAGGCGTTAAAATATTATCCATTTTTAATTTTAAACCATTCTTTGCAATACAATGATTTCGGTATGTACTAGTAAAAACGACTCAACACAACATGTTGACTTTGTAGTCTTGTTTTATTTAAATCTTTCGATTTTCAAACCACATTATACTATGAAGTACAAATAAGAATAAGAACAAATTATTTACTGACATACAATTACAATAACCGATAATACGATCTCGTAAAAAAGCTAACAAATACAAATTACTCAAAAATTACAGTCTCTGTACGCCATCTCTGAGTAATGTCAACGGTAGGCTCAAACGAATGCTTGGAATATGTCATCGCTAAATAGGGTTCCATTTCACCCAAGTCTTTCATTAGATTGATACATTCAGAAACTGAATCGAGCAAATCTTCGATAATTTTAGTATCACTGTGAAATACAAATTTTGTGTAATGTGCGTCTAGCAAAGCTGAACACCATTTTAGCCAAGATTTCATTGGGCTCTCATCATCTACATCAAAATTTAACTGCCAATGATTTTTAATCAATCCATTGATGTACAATAATAGTCGTTTTATGTCATTGTACTCCACATATCTTAGGCTTTGAGTTAACAGGTGCTTATCAAATTTTCTCAGAAGTAGAGTACTCAATCTGTCAACTCGTTCATGTACTTCCGCGTCAAAAGAAACGTGCTGGAGGGAAAATACCACCATGTTGACAATATGGACTTCCGGAATATCCAAAAATGTGTTGAGAATCCAGTTCAATGCCTCTTCGTTCCGTTTCTCAATCGCAGAAGGAATCACATGGTTGCATATTCTGGAAAAACGAAATCAAAGAAACATGATTTTTCATGTGACATCAACATCGGAGAGTACAATACCTATACATACAATAAAAAATCTTACACAGCTTCCGGCTGGCCCTCGGATTCAAATATTTTTACTTGCTGAATAGTTTCCCATATTGTTGGATAAGCTTCTTTTATGGCCATAAACTCGTCAGTTTTAGAAATATCTTCCGACTTCAAATCAGTTTCAAAACTTGTATTGGCTACCAAAGAATCAGAACTCCATGTCTTGGTCTTCCAAGGGTTCCTTCCTTCGAACACTTCTTCATCTAGTTTTGCTTGGTGTTTTCCGACAATTGTTGACAACAAAGACTTTGTAACTCGATAATTCAAAACTAAAATATGCAAACCAATCGGCACGAACAATGATAGTCCGATCCTGTCCATAAATGGAGGATCACTGTAGAGTTTTAGAGGCTGTTTAGAGACAACAAGATCATATTGCGTGTCATAAATCAAGACAATTGCTCCTTCTTCTGATGCACTGCAACCATATATTGCTATATTTGAGTTATCCTGAAGTGGACACATTATCACTTCCCGGGTGTTACTGATGTACTGGTTTAAGTTGGATAATTTTGCTGTTTCAATTTTATCCGTGCTAGTGGTAATCTTGGACTTGTAGATAAAACCGTCACCAGCTAAATTTATAAAGAGGCAATGCATGTATTGGCATTAGGAATGAACATGAAGCCAACAAAATTGTTTTAGATTGTATTATTACCTAAATAAACCACAAACG
>JAHZNI010002496.1:0-10389 GCA_027744415.1 Seira ritae | reverse complement strand
GATGATCCATTAGCGGATTCAAATTCATTGAACTCCATCCAAGAACAATTGGAAATTGACAGTCCAGGTAAATATACCTTTATGACAAATGCTACCTTAAGCATTTTACTTACACTACCCCCATATTAATAATAAATACCGTCAAAAATTGTCTAGAAACACAGACGCGATCACTGCCATCATTTAAAGAGAAGAAGAATAATTATTGGTCGCAAGCTACTCGACTGATGATCAAGCAAAACATTGAGGCGAGAAATCGACGCATGCAAATATATCTCCTTGAAAAATATCCTGATCGCCATCAGCAAGTTAACAAGGACGGCACTATGACCAAAAACAATGACTCTTCCCCTTATTCGGACGATCAACTTCAACAAAAATTGATGAAGCAAATCAACAAGTTGGGATGCAATATTAAAAATATGAACAAACACGAAGCCCTTTTTGCAGCAGAAAGTTTTGAAGCGCAACATAAAAACGGCGTAAAAGGGAATTTTCAAAATAGTGAATTAGATTTTTTAAAATATGTTAGCCTGTCCAATCCAAATGACCAGGACGACTTGATCAAATTCAATCCACTTCCGGGGCGTCTAGTTTTGAAGGTACACTGGGAAATCAATTTGAATGCACCATTTAAAGGTAGAAAAGGAACGAAACAGAGAGGCACCGAACCAGACATTGTCTATGTAGCTCAACTGAGCAACAATGAAGTTGATTTTGTGCGTAGAGAGGAGGTTGATTTCACGGAAAGGAAAAGACTAAAACAAGCAGAAAAAAAGTAAGAGACAATGAATGCTCAAAGGGGACTTTTTAATGTAGAAATGTTCTAGAAAATACCCGAATCGAAAGAACATGAGCTGCTACCTTCGTTCTCGTTTGTAAATTTTTGTTTTTTATTTAATACACTAGATATTGTTATTTAAAATATAATATTTAACTTTATTTTAAGTGTTTATATCCAATGGACACCAATAAAACACATACAACAATAAAAATTCCTTTTCAACTCTGTCTATGTTTGTTGGCACTTTATACAGATATCATTGCCCATTCATTACACCTTCATCGAAGCAGGTAATCTAGCTTAAGGAGAAGTAGGAATTATTGATTACTAAAACTGCATTCATTCAGACCGTAACTGTTTCAATTCACAGAATCAAGCATTATACATACATTTCCGACTATGTATTTATCCAGTATATCCCAGAGTAAAACATAATTAGGCTTTAAGATTAATGCATACTGTCCTACGTTTTCTTGCAATAGTCTTGGTTCTATCAAAACTCTTTTTCATTTTTGTATTCAAAGGAATGGAAGAAGACTGGAATTGGATGAGCTGACCACAGCTCATCCAGTATCGGATGTACAAGTCTAGAACGGATATGGTCACGATAACAACTACGAATACTATTGCAGTTCTCGCGAGACAGTTTGTTTGAAATTGACAAAACAGGAAACAGAAACAGGTACATCACCACTTTATAGGAAACAGCTACGCCAAATCACTGATTTTTTCATATACTTATATAAAGACTCTTATTAGATTATATTGTTAGTTTATCAAAAAAAACTTTTATCAACTATGTATATTAAAAAATACACAATTCTGTCGACATACGGATGTTTAATATGCACAAAAAAATGAATTCTAAAACTCTTAATGACTCAATAATTTCAAACAATTGTCTACAAATCATTACAACACATGCATAAGGGTACATTAGGTTCTGCCACATTCAAAATCATAATCCTCCATCAATCTAGATATATTTTTGAGCATTCTATCTTTGGCACACAAGCATCCAGCGTGCTCCTTTACAGAAATGCCCTTTACAGTTCAGCCCTTCCTCCTCTTCTTCTTATCATCTTATCATCTTCTTCCCTCTCATTGTCTATCAAATCTTCATTTCCAGAGAAA
This sequence comes from Seira ritae, assembly GCA_027744415.1. Taxonomy (NCBI): domain Eukaryota; kingdom Metazoa; phylum Arthropoda; class Collembola; order Entomobryomorpha; family Entomobryidae; genus Seira; species Seira ritae. The sequence continues at coordinate 8,471 of JAHZNI010002496.1, read as the reverse complement.
GGCTCAACATCTGTTGGATTAAAGCTCCCAATTGGAACTAGTTCTTCGCCTTCTGGCCCAGTAGTTGGTGTTGATGTAGCTTCAGGGGTCACTGACAAACCACGCAGCACAGCATCAGGAACTCGATCTGTTGTACATCCAGCGACTGTACAAAATAAAAACCACGCACAATAAAAAAAATATCTATGGATAAAACATTAAATTCATACTATGACAAGTAAATAAATACTAGACGTAAAACACCAGCGTAAATTTTAATTGCTTTCAACTAGTTGCAGCCTTTGTATTCCTTTCAACGTTCATGCCAAAAGTCTACTAAAAACGAAAAAAGATTTTCATTTGATAGCTATAATAAAAATTGCCCGGGCGGGCGCACTCAAACCCAGCACCATCGATGCAGCAAGCACTCTACTTTTACTCTACTTTTAAACCATCTTCAACTAGAGACTGTCATCTCTGCGGCCAATGCAATAGCACTTTTTAGGAAGCAGAAAGCATAGATCTTCAAACAAAGCCACAACTAGATTTTGATGACAAGAATTTTCACATTGGCAGAAAGTACTTCTATTTGAACTACTAATTAAAAATTGAAGCAATGTCCCCACCCCCTTTAGTAGTGTATCAAATTCATCCCCATGCTTTAAGGAAACTGTCAAAGTAAAAATTCTTGCTTGGAAATGCCTATTTTTTGTCTAAAAAAACATTTTGAAGGTGTCTTATTGTTTTGTCATGCCCTTAAATATGAAAACGTGCTATATATTGCAACACTAATTAAAAATTGTAACAAATCCTCTACATCTTAAATTTGTTCCCAATTGTTTGGAAAATCTTTTGCACTGAAAATTCTTGTTGGTAAATGTATGTTCGCTCCATGCATGCCATGTATGTATTATATGCTTAGGCGTTGACTTTTGATTCCAAAAATTAACAAAGGCAAAAGTTGCTACCGGTAATTTAATTGACACTATGAGATAGAGCATGCAATTTACTACATATTTATACCAAAAAACCGGTGGCGTTTTGCTGATATACTTGACGAAAAATTGGGTCTAAAAGTTGAAAGTTGGTTCATTCATGCCATGTATATATTATATGCTTAGGCGTGACTTTTGATTCCAAAAATTAACAAAGGCAAAAGTTGCTACCGGTAATTTAATTGACACTATGAGGTAGAGCATGGAATTTACTACATATTTATGCAAAACACGGTGGCGTTTTGCTAATATACTTTATATCTTTACAAATATCTACCACTACCAATAGCTTTTACCACCAGTTTTTGAGGCTTTACTGGACGCTTTTGCAGAAAACTCCTTCATATGTTTATTCTCAATTCTTCCGAAAATGCCCTGGCACGCCGTAGGTCATTCAGGATAACATCCATTTTCGACTTGAGAGCATCCGCTTTGAGAGCATCCGTAAGGGCTGATTTGGTGATTGATTGTCTAGTTTTGGCCTTCGCTTTCTCTTGCTCTTCAAGCACCGACTTTCTCAATCGAGCAGGCAGGTCCATATATGAGGGGTTTTTCTTTTTTTTCAAGGCTTCATTTTGAATTCCAATTCCGGCCTGCTAGAAAACAACTGTCGAGACAGTTTTGGCGACTTTTTCATTGATCCTTTCTTGACACATTTTTTCTTTGAACTGTCAGTAATGGCTTGACGGTCACTTTTGATATCCTTCTTGGATTTTGGCCCAACTTGATCAATTCCCCTTTCGAGAAAGATGTAGGTCAAACCACCTTTGAATGAAAACTGCGAGCACCCAGAAAGGCCAGTCTGTATCTTGTAAAATCCAACGCTTCTTTGCTGTTCAAGATTACATCATGTCGACTAGCACCATAAAAACAATCAATCAATCAATTCATACGTACATTTGAATGAAAATTATAATATTCAACAAAAAATTACTGAAACGTGTGTCTAAGCTCTCTCATCTTATAAAGTTGTGACTCAGGAAGCCTTGCAAAACTTTCAAGGTGGTATGGCACGTATCTACTGTCAAGTTTACATAACTATGAGAGTACGCGGTTGTACGATAGCAAAAGTTACATTTGTTGAGAACATTGACGGATACTCTAGAGTACATTATGGATCCCCTCAAAAGACTGGCATCAGGAGCGCCAAAAGGTACGCCTTATTGCATACGGAAACTAGGCTCGGGTCTCCAGTCCAATTTATTCACCTTTCGTAGCTCGTCAGAACCACTAGGCCCTATAACGAAGGAACTGGAACCTTCAAACCCCTCATCCATCACTCTTTGACTGTCCAAATCAATCCGTATAAAAGACACGACCTCAAAAGGGCCCACAAACACAAAACCAGTGTTGGCCCCATACATGGTAGTCTTGAACATGATTATATCAAAATTATATTTAAACAATCCAATTCAGACAATTTGTAAAGATGACGAAAAAATAAAATGTTTTTGATCCTAGTACATTAACGACAATATTCCAATCGTCAGAAATCTTTCGCAACACCTCTTCTTTAGAAGCGAATATGACAGTGTTAATCCTTTTTCCGTATGATGAATTGGAGGTGAGTGGGTTTGCCAACAGTTGATCATTCCATATTTGAATGACATCATTGCGAAGAACTATTTCCAATGCGTCTTCTGGAGTCAAACGAGAACCTTCCGCTTGACCGACCAACGATCTTGCAGCCTCCACGGGGTCTATCACGTGAACCGAAAAGAATCTGTCTCGTTTCCGTCGCTTCTTCTCTTCAGAGTCGCGATCAAAGGGATCCAAGTAAGGACAATCACTGAACGGCTTTTTCAATTTAAATCCCTCTGGAACGACAAAGCTCCCAGCTACAGTGGAAAACACACCTGTGTCTTGCAACGGACTAAACGAAGACGTGGCTTGAGGAAGTGGCCCTCGAGGATCTACCCAGTCAGAACCAGAACTAGCGGATTGATCACTCAAAACAACTTCCGTCAAGGACCTCGAGGAACATGGTTGTTCTCCATCCTTAACCAGGGAACGAACTACAGATTTAGACTGCTCCCATTTAAGCTTTTCCAAAAACTGCCGATGTCTGTGTCCTTTCAATCCTGCCTTGGGCTTATTTGTCAACGACGAACACTGAACTTCCTTGATGGAGCGACTATCATCGGTCCTCTCCGCGTTCGGGGCTTCTGTGCGAATCCCATGGGATGTCAGCCGGCTTCCTTGATCGATTCGGCATTCGTCAGTCTGAACTTCGATGTCTGCCCCTAAAGTAGGCCGCGGAGCACGATAAATACCACGACCTATCAAATCAAGGCAAACGTTGACAATGGAGTATATAAGTACATGAGTTTACGCGAGCCGTATCTACATGCCCCGATATGTTCTACATACCAAATTGTCGGCGTGTCTCTGTCGCTTCTGTATTTGTCCCATTCGCTCCATTTACCGACCCATTTGCAGACGGTTTGCGACCAGTTTCCTTTTGCTGATGCATCATTATGTGAAAAAATGAAAAAATTGATGTGTGAAATAGAATATAATACTTGCAAATTTTGAATAAAGTAGGGTGTGATAAGTGTAGTAGTGGTGGTAGGAAGTAAAGTTAGAGGCCGAATAGTGTGAGAAAAATTAAATCTTACAAACTAGAATGCAGAATAATTTCATGGTCATTTCAAGAAGGTGGCTTCATTTTCATTTTTTTTTCGTTTTTAATTACTTTGTTTCATTAACCTTGTTGCATTAGATACGATACATGTTTTTACATTCAAGAATAAAAACTTGACAATAACAACAGCACTACACATTGACACAAATGCAGGCAACATACTTTCAATCTCATGCAACAAAAAGTTCACAAGAGGCGGCAGAACATTAGACGCCCAGTCTACCCTCTTGTGCCCAACCCCTAGCAATATCCATACTCTCATATTTTGGAGGGAGGGGATAGGGGAGGTTGGCGGTGACTTCAAAAATTCATTCGACCCCCAGTCTACACTAATGAGCCCAAGCCCTAGCGATATGCATACTCACATTTTTTGGACGGAGCGGATAGGGGAAGTTCACGGCGACTTCAAAATTACATATGACTCACTGCATCAAGACCATCCTCAATCAGTGGCGCCAATATTTCTATTTTGAATAAATTGCAGAATAAGTATATAGTCCTTTCTGTCTAATCTTTCTCAATCTTTCTCATCATAAACTAATTGTGACTTTGTTTGTAGCTCTATGCTTCCTTCTTTACCAAAAAATGCTATATTGCATGGGCCGCAGAGCTGACAGTCAAGCTTAAGAAGGTGCATCACTTTTGGTCATTTTTTCATTATTGAATTATCACAACACTTTCCTTAGCAAAAATATGCGTTTTCGAGCACGATTTTTTTTTGTGTTCCAAAAGACACTCCAAAGCCTAAATATCCATTCGATATACTGCTCAAGGAAACGCGGGAAAGGCAAAACCAACGCACTTTCAAACTTTCTTCGTGGGAAAAATATGCAATGTTGAACAAGAGTTTTTGTTACAAAATACTGTCCAAAACATAGAGGTTCATTTTGATATACTGCTCGAGGGGGTGCCGACATTGCTTCTGTTTTTAATAACTAATGGAAGATGCGCCGCAGAGCAGACAGTGCTTTTTAAAACGAACAAAAGGCAGGATAATATGTACATAAACAACACAATCAACAGAATTGGAGTGCTGTCATTCTGATCCTATGAGATTTAATATGCATACCAGTAGAGCTTGAGCTCAAGAACAAATGCATGCAGTTATATGAATTTCTTGAGTCGTCACCACCTCTCCAAATCCCATTATTCCAGAAAACTATAGTATACATACTACAAAGTCTTTAAGTTACACTTTTTCAAATGCGTTTTATAAGCATAATTTATTCCATATATTATTCCCCGTTTCTTCTACTGAGACTCCAAGTTGGACTAAATAAAAATTATTTACCTATTAGTAATTTTTTTGCATATTGTCATTGTATGTACTCAGGTATTCAAGCGTCGCTTTTTTCCCAAAAAAAACAATAACAGACCAACATCTTCTGACTCGCCCTCCTCGTCGCTTTGGTCCAGATTTCCATCACTTTTTTCACCAGCATGGTCATCGATTGCATCAACATACTGTTCGGCCACTTGTACGGCAAATATTCCACCCATTATTACTTCATCATCCGATTCTTCTTTCTCCTCCACAACTTGACTAGCACAGCTTTGACCTACACACTTCGAACCTTTATTCCGCGTCCTCACAGACAGCTCCTTCTTGTGCCATTTCCGCGATTCTTCTGACAATTCACGGGCTCTTCGAACGTCGTATACGATAACAGCCATTTTAGATTTCGCCACTTGTCTAAGAGCGTCAGTCAGGGCTGATTTCGTGATGGCTTTTCTAGTTTTAGCTCTTACTCTTTCTGGTTCCTGAAAAACAGACTTACGCAACCGCGCTGGGCGCTAAACATTTTGGACCTGCCGAGATTCACTATCACTTTTTGGCATGCAGAGAAATGTTGGCATTAGAAAGATTTTATTTGTAAATATTTAGATACACTTTTGTATATCCTTTTTTATTTGTTCAATGTAGTTATTGTGGATTAGCAATAGTATATCAGCCGACAAAAGGATTCCAGGGCGCATTATAAATAATAGGATGGCTACATATAGGAATGAAGCAAATTTTGTAGACCAACCGGGATACGCTCTTAGTGCCTTCGTGTAATAATTTTTTTCCACATCATCTTTATAAGATTTAATTGTATAATATATTTTTAAATGATAGTTAATTCGTTTATGAACAATGATATGCAGGTAGTGACAATGAGCATGAGTCGGTTATATTTCTACAAGGCTAGCATTCTATCAACTCAGCAGAAATGTCTGGAAGAACAAGAGCAAAGGGAAAAAGAAGAAGCAAAACAGACAAATCCAAGCTCCCTTGTGCTCATTCAAATGAAGCACTGCCCGCTTGCGGTCGTTCTCATTCAGCGAAGGACTGTCCTTCCCGTTCTCGTGAGTGAAAGCGTATCAAATTGCCCCATTTTCTTTATAGATTTGCAAGCCATTTATTTTGCATAGAGAAACTCAAAATTGCCTGGTTCAGAAGTACATTTTGAAAATATAGCTATTTTTCTTCAATTTGAGCCATCATATACCCGCGTGCTACAAAGCGTCCGTTAGCCGTATTCATCAAAAGATTGTGAGTCATCGATCGCCATTCTGGGAGTACACGTTCTCGTCTGGTTCTTGAAGATCGCATCCCGTCTGGTTCTTGAAGTAAAAGTGTATTACAGCAAGTCATATAAATGTCTTTACGCAAGAACAAAGTTTTAAATTAATTTATAGTTTTTGTAGAATGCATCTGGGCTATGATAGACTTCTTTGTAATCAATATTAACTAAAGAAAGCGCTTAAAAATGGCAAAATTTATAATGAAAAGAAACCAGGAGCGCTTGTATTTCGATCGGTCCAATAAAATCTAGCAAGATATAGTTAATAATTTGTTTAAAGTGCGTTCTGAAATGCTACTGTACTCCTTAGTACCTAAATTAATTAGTGATAGACTTAAAAGGGAGCAAATATTTCACAAGAGCAACGATCGCAATAAAAGTGCAACCCGATAAGTCCCAAAAATCGTTTTGGACTTTACTCGAGAATCGGTCTGTAGATTCTCTTTCATCATTTAATCGCATGGCATTTACCGCGAATTCGCCAAAAACAAAATAAATCAGGTCTTATCTCTTTACATTCCTAATTAGCATCCTTCATTGCATATACACACGCTAAAAGATAAAGTTCAAACCATGCATCACTAATAAACGTATGACCGTTTACCTGTTCGCACGACAAAAAATACCAGCATACGTCCCGGTCTACGCACATGCATGAGGATGCTATTGATAGTAGTTAGTAGTTAGTAGAGAAATGCTATTGATAAGCACTAGTAAATGGGTAAATATGAACTTCTCATTTTGTAATACAAATGAGGTAGAAAATAACGAGATTTATAGAATACCTACTCATGTAAATAAAAATCCATGTAGTTTTTTTGTCATACCATTTTATGCAAATATTCCTTTCATGAAAGAAATAGTAGTTGGTAAGGTACAAGAAGAGATTAAAAAATACATGACTCCTAAAACAAGTGCAATTCTAAAGTACATAGATATTAAAACTGTTTTCTGTAATACTGTAAATCTTAAAACCACTCTTAAGTCAGTTGCTAAACAAAAGCCATAATGATAAGATAAAAATATTTCTCGCTAGAGCAACTGTCATTACTTAAGGTAAGCATAGTAGCAATATTTTATATGATACTTTACATGATATTATAGACATGGAATAATTCCATGTGTAAGCTTAAAAACTTGTATTTATGATATTTTTATGACAAAATTATATTCAAACAATTATGACTAATTTTATGTAATTTTATAAAATTTCTAACAGCCTGAGGAAGGTTAACAATTAAAACCGAAACGCGTCGCTGCTTGAGTAACTGAATATTTTTATGCTCCAGTTTGAATGTTTTTTCTTTTCTCATAAAAAGAGTGCTTTAATACATGAGGATAGGGGGAGATCCACGCATTCTCTTATCTTTTTCTCTTAACTTAAGGGATTTCTCAACTCAAGTTAAGAGAATCGACCTTAGGATTCCCTTAATTCATATAATCGCATCACATTGCCGAGCATTCTCTTATCGTGTGGTATGATTTTCATAAAGTTGTTGCCATACATGTAACTCAAGATCTAGAAATTATGATTCCTACAAGGTTGCAATTATGCATTTATTTTCTATCTAGTACACCACAGCCGAACCAGAAGGAGGGGGCCAATCATTCGCCAGTCCTGGTTCCTGTTTGAAGCACTTTCTAGCATCGCAATTCATCGAAAGTAACGGGACCAGACCGACATGTCACTGCTACGCCAACAATGTTCCTTCTGGCCATAGCCACCGTAAAGGATACGGATCAATTCGATAAGCCAAGATCAGAAACTCTCAAGAACGCGGTTGCCTCCAAAGTAGAATTACAAGATGCCAAGTCTGCACCGAAATATAAACTTGAGCATATAGAGTAAAAAATTTTTTCAATACTGCTAATCATTTTTTTCTTTTGAAATTATACTAAAATCCCGAATATACATATTGTATAAAATGTGTATAATTTCTACCATCAAAAGAAACGCCCAATTTGATTTTGTAGCTTTAAACGTGCTTAAAACCGATTGCACTTAAGTATATATAGACCACACATGACAAAAATAAATAAAAAATATACAAAGTCACTTTCATTTTTAAGTGAGGGCAGTGATGCGATGATGTTCGCTCAAATCACAATCGTAAATAGAGGTCGTTCATTCAAAACAAAACAAGCATATTACTGTTTCAATACACTTTTTTTTGCGAATATATCAACGACGATAATGAAAATAAAATTTTAAGTTTGTGCCAATAATTATTATCATCTTGTACCAAATAATCTTCTCCCATAAAATTTTTGTGCCAAAACAGCATG
>JAHZNI010002495.1:0-14018 GCA_027744415.1 Seira ritae | reverse complement strand
CTGCGGCCGCCGAATCGGAAGCGAAGCAAGCTTGTCGCACAGCAATACTTTATGCATGATCGCCCGCTTTTTCTTTGGCTACGGCGGCCGCAGACGACTACGTAAACTTTCATTGTGGACTTCCATTACGTACATACATTGTGGAGTATAATTTACATTTATTTTCGCCTACATATTATGCGTACTACATAACATGAACAAGGCAAAAAACAGAGCTGATTCTGACGACAGTAAAAACATAACAAAATAACTTACATTGAAAGTCGTTTAAATTCGTATGAAAATGTAGTATTCACTCAAATGTTTTCAGACATATGCACCGAGAGATATGACGAAAAACTTCTATCGAAATAGCATCTAAAAATCTTGGATCATTGTAGCAAAACGGTCTTCATTTACATTACGTACATCCTATTTTTAAGTTAATACTTTGGCTGTTATTAATATTATTTTTGGTCAGTATGAATTGAGAATTGTACGTGAGAAGAGGTGAAATTGAGAGAAGTGTGTGGAGTGCAACAGCGATAATCGCTTATTGCAGATTGGAAAATAGTCTAATCAAGATTCAAGATGAATATTGAGAGGTTTGGAACCCATCAACGTCAATCCGGAGAATATATCTCACCATCACGTCAGCAAGCGTATATATTAGGGAGGAAATTAAACCCTCAAGCCACCCCTGAAATTGGAGAAGGAAGCAGAGGTCTTCAAGGTTCGCGTGACACTACCGCATGCTGTTCCATGGGAATGGAGTCGTCGACACTTGAATACTGTGTGATGACGCAGCAGACACCGGTGAGTATTATGGTTGGTTCAAATCAGGATTGGTAATTTGGAAAATGTTTTTCAAAGTCCACTTGTATATATTATGTTTATGTAAACGAAACATCAGATATACGTAATAACAATCATAAGTCGTAAATTGTTTATAACAGCAACTCCTTTTATCTGCTAAACCGTTGGTGTCCGCTTCGAAGCAACCCACCAGTATCGAAAATCCATCCACTACAAAGATCCTTCCACAATTTCAGTAAGATTATTTTTTGTACTAATTGTTGCGTTCAACAAATTTTCATTTGACAATGCAATGGTGATTCAATGATCGTATATATTTTTTTTCTAGAAACGTAGTATCAACTGCTAACTTAGGATGCAAACTAGATTTGAAAAGAATCGCGCTGCATGCAAGAAACGCGGAATACAATCCAAAGCGTTTTGCCGCCGTAATTATGCGTATTCGAGAGCCAAGAACCACTGCGTTAATATTTAGTTCAGGCAAAGTGGTCTGCACCGGTGCAAAAAGTGAAATAGACTCTAGATTGGCGGCAAGAAAATTCGCGAGAGTCATTCAAAAATTAGGATTCGACAATGCTAAATTTTTAGGATTTAAGATACAAAATATGGTAGGCAGCTGCGATGTTAAGTTTTCAATAAGATTAGAAGGCTTAGCTCTAACGCATTGTCAGTTCAGCAGGTAAAATAACATAAGGGATTTTATCTATTTGCATGGATTGTTACATCTTTTCATTTATGCTATTTTATTATTATATTACTCAAGCTACGAGCCGGAGCTCTTTCCAGGGCTTATTTACCGTATGGTGAAACCGAGAATTGTGTTGCTAATTTTTGTATCTGGAAAGGTTATACTGACTGGTAAGAATGTGGATTATTTTATTTCCATATTAAACTTACGTTCCTTTGGTGAAATGTTTTGACCTGTTTGTCATGGTTTTTTAAGGAGCAAAAGTACGAGAGGAGATATATGAAGCGTTCGAGAAAATTTACCCTATCCTACAAAATTTTAAAAAATGACAAAGCTGATTTGTTTGATTACCAGTGGTAATTTATAATAATAAAATACCTTTCATTTATATAACTTTGCTTGATACACAAGTAAATCGTCATCATGAACATGAAATTTATTGCAATTATGTGCATGACTGTTTGTGAAATGTGGCTATTAAAATACCTACTTATTGACAAGGATAATATTTCGTTGGGTTTTATTTGACACAATGTTGCGTTTCATGTATCACATCACAGTGCATCTTGTGTTTTGGATTAACGTTTTCAATTTTGGGAAATTACAAGAGTATGCATATAAGTCATACAATTCATTACATAATTAGTATAATAAAAAATATAATATAATATCTAATGAAATGAGGGCAAGTCGGGCGAGTGCGTATTCATTACATACTCAACATAAATTGATTCATAATCTACAAAACATGATAGTGATAGTGATGTGCATCATTAATTTTCAAAGCCCTTAAATAGTTGCTAAACAGCTATGCACACACTGTTTACACAACTCATCGAAAATCCTTACGGAGCAGCTTTAGTAAGGCTATTTAGTTGCTTTATGTTCGTCTGTGTAATAAGTGTGTACACGACTGCTAATATCTGTTTAAATAAGTGATAATGCCTTTTTCTCTTTCAGCTTCATTACAATTATATTCGTTGTACATTGAAAATCATGATCATTCTTTGCTCGTCTCTTGAAATAAAAACATGTCTTTTTTAATAAATATTATTTCTTGAATTGCCCCTTTTATGACACAGCACATATCACCGTAACAAACACATATAATTTTTGAAGCATATACTCATGAAAACCTAGTAACAAAACAAAATTATTTCTTTTTCAAAGCTCAGGCGTTTTACGCCACATTACTTGACTCACTGATTAAAAATGATTCCTAGCAACAGAATTTGACATATTAGCAACCAAAACGGTAGTATTGTGTGGGTGGATGGAAGCATCGGAATTAACCACGAAAAAGAAAATTCTCAAAACGATTGGCTTGTTGTCAACGTCCAACTCAAAGTTTTCCCGTAATCAGTTTCAGCAAAACCATTGAGATGAAAGGTTACTGTTTACTGCTCCATTTTCGGAGAAAATTCCACTTCTACTTTGCATTTAGTTAAAACTGCCCCGAAAATGCGTATAGGATGGTTAAACATAGAGGGATTATTGTGAAGCCGAAGCCCACTTTAAAAAACACGTGCATCGCACCTGCGAAATTGTTGACTTCGAAGTGCAAAAATCGAGATTTCTCCACGCAAATTAACTATTGCACGCGCGTAAAACGTTTTCGAGTACACATCCATTTGCTTATTTTCGTAAGGTAGCAATACTTTTCGATTCAAAACCATTGAGATGAAAGGTTACTGTTTACTGCTCCATTTTCGGAGAAAATTCCACTTCTACTTTGCATTTAGTTAAAACTGCCCCGAATCGCAAATTAACTATTGCACGCGCGTAAAACGTTTTCGAGTACACATCCATTTGCTTATTTTCGTAAGGTAGCAATACTTTTCGATTTTGCCGAAAGCCGCATTTTAACATAACGTTGTGCCGACTGTAAGTCAGAAAGGTCCCGAATAAGAGAATGGAATTGTTACATGAAATTGATGTTGACCAACTTATATTAGATCGAACGAAAGAGAGAATGGAAAACGTTCGGCTAAAGTTGAATCATGATTTGGACGTAATAAATCGCAACAAAAAGGCTCGTGCTAGTACTGTTACTGCATCAAACGTTTTGCCAGTTGGGGGATTTGAAAAACTCAAAGAGAACGATGCAAGTACCCTTCACATTTTGATACAAATGCAGCAAGTTTATTTGATGTCTGCGTTAAAAATTTAATCTGCTTTGAAATTATTCGTCCTGTATGGTTTGCAGATCTGGGAGAAGGTGCTTGAATACATAACTAGCCCTGTTGATATGACGTCCGTGTTCCACACTTGTAAGACATTCAGTGAGGATCAGCGATTTTGTGAACGCCGACTTTCAAATCTGCTTCCCATGGTAAGCTATAGTTATTTAAACCCTTTGATTATAGCTCTCAACTTTTGCATTCTTTGACCGCTGCTCCAGCTTAGATTTTTCGTGGAAAGACAATCTTTTTGTTAAGGTTTTTGGCAAGAATGTAACGAAAGATGTAAGGTTATATAATTACTAAAAATGCATATGAGTCGTGATCGAAAATACTGGCAATTTAAATTCAGGATTATATAACTTGATGAATTCATAACATTAAGGTACTCCTAACTTCGATTCCGTACATATACTACTCCCATATATATACTCAATAGAAGGAATGTAGGTGCTACGCCGTCGCCGAGTAGATACAATTACCAATTTCGTTATATTAACATTTACACAGGCGCTACATGTTATGGACGAATATGGATTTATTGACAAAGGGAAAACACAAGGCAGAGGAAAGGACGTCTTGAGAAAAACAGATTACCTCGGTCTACTTGGAGTTTCCAAAGCCGTCAATAAGTCTGTTACCAAACAATTCCTTGAGTCTGACTTTTCCAATGACTTCTGGTACTTAAACAAGCCGTTGTACTGCTGGCGGGTCAGGAATGACCAAAACGTCACGGAAGGATGCACATTTTTAAATGATACAGCCACAGTTGACCAAGTGAGACTTCTACTGTGTAGAGTTTCATCTCATTTTCTTGTAAGAAAACTTCACATCAAAGAGCCGGAGACTGGAGATGATTATAGTCTTTTCGTATTACACCTTCTCGAATTCTTGGACCTGTACGGTGAACATGTTTGGGAATTGGTGTATGAGGGGAGTGCAAGCTCTAATTCTAACGCATATATTCGACTCTGGAATATAGTCAAACGAATGACAAATCTGAAGGCCATCACTTTGAAATCGATCACATATCCCTTTAGAGATGACGGCATACGGGATGCAATTCATGCATATCCATTTCCAACGTTGGAATCATTAAGATACATCCACGCTATAAAGGAACACGAATGCACAATGGCGGAAATTTTTCAGAGATGTTGCAATCTAAAATGCGTCATTTGGGAACAGTTGACGTTTCGTAGTGAAGAAACGGAAGGGACGTTGGCAAGACTAAACTTGGAGCGCTACTATGAGCCAAGTTTCGAGGCGTGGTATTCGTCATCTATTCTGAGGAGTAACAGATGGATGATAACTTGGCCATTGAAAGTAATCCAAATACATCAATACACACCTGTCTCGTGTTATAAGCTGTGGTCCGTACTTAACAGATTCAGTGACACCCTGGAGCATCTACAAATCGAGTCTATTGTCGAGAAAGACGATCCTATGGTAAATCTGGTACTCAATCGTCTAAAATATATAGAATTCAAGTCAAGAAAAGATAACTCCATTGGCTTTGACGACCTCATTAACCTAAAGTCCTTGGAGAGGATTGTTGTTCTCGCAAAGAACGCTGAAATTCTACATAATTGCAAGCACTCCTTTATCAACGTCAAGGGAATCTTCGACTTCGAGAATTGCAATATTTGGAAGTGTTTTCCGAACTTGAAAGAAATTGAATTTCGTATTGGAGAATATTCTGTTACTTCAATTGTTACATATGTCAGGCGTGGGAGAAGTGTCACAAAAAAAGTGTGTGGAAATGCGCACTCATTAGTAAGACTGCAACGTTTTCTTGTATGTACAGGAATGTTCATTTTGTGTAGTTGTTTTTACCTATTATATTCATTGATGGGTCTCGGATTAAACAATTCGCAAATAAACAAATGATTTTTTGATGATATTTTTGGTCGAATATTCATTATATTTGCGACATTTTTGTCCACATCATTATTTGATGCCACCAAAATTGATATAACGTTCGATGATGTCAAAAATTTTGTAAAATGTACAGTAACAAAACATGACTCGCACATGAAAGTATTAGCAGAGACATAATTTTAAGCGTCTCAGGAAACGTGTTTAAAGGGGTGGCCTAGCCTTTAGATGGCTTTGTGCTAAACCTCCGAGTCAATTTGTGAGCTAAATTATTTAACAATATTACCTATTTACCCCATTTTACGTTCCGTTCATTGCCACATTGTAGCTTTAATTTAATTTCTGTATTTTATTCTCTGTATCATATGTAAGCAGGTCCGGTAATAGTTCTGTAAGCACAATTAATTTTATTATTACATATGACCAAAGTTATATCTTTCAGTCCCAGTTATAGTAACTACCCAGTCCAGGGTATTATATATATATGCGAATAATAATGTGAATACAGTGATATGGTTAAAGCTCATTTACTTGTATTTCTTACTAATTAAAACGGGTTTAATTAGCAATTTTGAATTAATCATGTTTAACGCGCATTTTGATTATAGTAGACCATTCTGTGTAGAGCACATTAGTAAATCATCACGAGTCTCTAGCTGATCTCTGACCTAATCTACGGCGAACTAAAATCTGCGAAAATGTCAAAGTTTTCAGCCCCCTAACTCTCGCTGGAGTAAAGATAGAGACGCGTAGTGATTTACTAATTTGTTCTACGTACATACATATATGGAAAGGCGATTTGCTTCCGCACCAACCATTTGAAATAATTCAACGTTCCACTCGCTTCCTCTTAGCAGTTTCGTGGATTTAACAACGTGTAAAAGCGTCCAAGTGAATTCCCTTTTCAAGATCATATACATACATCATAACCTATAATGCACGAGTGAAATCCTTTTTTAACTCATTCTATTCGAAGCAAGTGCCGGGAACGGAATAGTGTCCACATAAAAATATGTATATGAAGTTTGTGTTTCGCTTCTCGCATATCACTTGTGAAATTTCCATTCAGTGTGCTTCAGATTCTTCAATTTTGGGCCAATAGTCTTGGTATCAAAACGCACATACTATTTGTACTACTAGTACACAAACGCAAATGGTACTATTATTCAAACTGAATTAAAAATGGAAGTGCCCACAGATTCACCATGTCCTTTTAAACGCTACGGTATGAAGGTGGAGCTCGCACTTGTAAATGAATATAAAGAGCGGCAGTTGACCCGAATCAGCCCTCGCCAACTTACCGCGTCACTTGAAGCGAAAAAATTTCTTCAGAGGAAGCCGATTGCTGTGATGAAGCTTCAGACAGGTTTGTATGTTATATTAAACTTTGTATGTATTATTAGAGCAGGCGATATTACATGGCCGATTAGATCCGCTAATCAAAATGGGGGATAAATGGATACTATAAGGGCTCGTCACAATATGCTTAACACTCTTATATGGGTGAAATGTAACGTTTAAATATACTATGTCCCGTAGGAAGCGGAAGCATTGGTATAATTGGTCTCTCCGCATATTTGCTTCGTGCTGAACGTGTCATGGTGATCACGTCTTCCTTGGAAAGAGCAAACACTCTGGCGAAGAGCTTGGCATATCCCGTTAGCGAAGCTACATTTTTCGAAAAGGCTAATTTCTTTCGGGGTTGTTGGACTCGTGAAGAAAAAAACGAAATTCTTCCCAGAGGTAGGATCACCAACGAGGATGTGGTTGTTGGATTTGACGAAGACATCTTGTTTGTGAATGGCTCTAGATTTAAGGGAAATGATTCTGTAAAGGATGTTTTGTCCGATGGATTTGGGTGTGCCGATTTGGTCATAGTTGAAGATGCTCATTTCTTGAGTAAAACATGCTGGCAGTCGATCATTAGTGAGTACCAAGCAAAACGACCAGACGGAAAGATAATATTTCTTTCGTACACGGTGTACACCGGATTAGATGGGGTGAATGAAAGATACTATGGTCCTGAGCTTGAGGCATATAATTCCTTTACTTGTGAGGACTACAAATACGTTGTGCCAGTTTAAGGGGAAGATATATCGGTTGAAAAAGTAATTTGTAATGTTGTAATGTAATAATAAGTTGTTCTAGTTTTTAATGCACAAATAAACCAATATCATATAATTTAATATGTAATATGTACATAGTGTAATATTATAGTCTTTATTACTGTAATTATATTATATTATACTCTGTAATAATACTATAAACTTTAAAAAGACGGTCGAAAATTTGTATAGCTAAGCATTCTCCTTTATAGTAAAAACAATGTGCATGATAGACTCCATAATATAAGCAACCTTGTAACATGATTTTCATTGCATATATATTGAAAAACGCCCATAATAAAAACTATACATTGAATACTGAGACACACAGACGTGATAAATAAATTATACCCGCCATTAAAAAATCCGAAATGCTTTAACATTGAAGTGAATTGCAATTGAGTTTTAATGCGAACTAAAACCATTTAATTGTAAGCTTGTTAAAACGATTACCATCATTTAAAAACATAACTGTAACAAGATGCATATTTTAATTAGTTAAAAACCTACGAGGAACACGCTTTAACTCTCCTCCCTCCTTAGGTAGTTTGGGGGCAATAGAGAGACAAAATGGGAGATGTGGTACGAAGATGATTTATAAGGATTGATCTTCCGTGTGAAACTTTGGAAAGTCTATGTCATTTTTGTTAAATTGTTTTTTACAATCAAAGCCATCTTTATTGTTTCAGTCGCTTACTACCAATTCACGCTTATTTCGAACGCCCGTCCATGACTGGAGAAGAGAGAGTAAGTAGGGGAATGAACAAGCACGAGATTTTGCTTGTCTTATGAGAGAAGTTTTTTCCGAAAAATGAGATCATCATTCTCGCGTATACCTACATGATTGTGACGTAAAATAGAGCCCGCAGCTCGAACAACCCCAAGCCACTATGCATCTTATGCCATACAAACAAATGAAGTGTGCATTTTAATGTAATATTCCAACCGCCTAATATAATTGAAAACATTAACGAAATGCAAAATTACTGCCTTATACTAGTAATTTAACAAATTAAATTAAATACATTAATATTCAAACCTAAAACGACTTCGCCAGTTCAGCAGGTTAAATAGAACAAAGGCACATGAGAGCGAAATCTTTTTGCTCTTTTTTGAATGGGCTGTTTTAGGTACATAGTGCCGCCGAAGCACAGCCTAGCTTTCAATATTAGTGGCGTTGATGTATGAATAGTGGATCTGCATAATCCCTATCAGAATAATGTATTCCCCATCTCAGGTCCATGACGGGTTTAATTTTGTGCCATATTTCAGGTGCCATGTGTGCCGAATCGGTGCCTAAGGTGCCCGGCACAACAAGCACACGTTAAGCACTATACCTCTTTCCGTTTTCAATTTCTCTTCCCAAATCTTGACCAGAACTGAATGATCAACACCATATCAGCACAGTTTGAGACTGGCTTTGTTTCATTTTTACATATTTAGCTTTAGATGAGAAGGAAGTAGCAAAGAAACAGTAGTAGATTTTGTCTGTTGTTGTTATCCCCATGTTGATATATGTAGCTTCAATCAGATTGGCATTGTTCCTCGATATAGTAGTTTTTGTTTCTCGATATGGGTAATCCATATAATATAGCTTATGTTTCGTAAAATTGTCATCACTGATTAAAATACGTTACGTTTGTAGCAATTCTTACGGAAAATGTGTGATGACCGATCTCATAATTTTTAAAGCAAAATATACATGGTTCTGTCCATTTTAATGAAACAACATTTCTTGTTCATCTCTATGGCGTCATCCATAAATTACGTATTACGTAAATGACAAAGAGTGTGTCATGGGGATCCGCGTTGGTCTGAAAATCGTTTTTTTGCATTACGTAATTTATGGACGACACCTAAATTCCGATTTCTGAATGTTTTATGATAAAAATACCATAAATTTCTGTACTGTATTACCTAATTCCACTTTGGTTTCATGGATATCCTTATATAAACCTTTCCCAGATGCAGAGCTTTATTAAATTGTATATAAATTGGAGTTTTCGTGAACAGGAGATCATTTGTTGTTCGAATCTGACAAAGTGAGGATGCGATAAATAGCAAAGCGTGGTAGAATCGGGACCATGAATGACAAGGGAAATTCGTTAGATCAGAAACAAGTTGATCATAAGGGGATCTCAGTACCTATGGTGGCATCCTCGAGCAATATAGGGAATATTTTGACTGTGAGGAGCACAAATACGCCGACGTTGTTAGCATCATCAACGGCGGTCTCAGTTTCAACGACTTCAACCAGAGAAGGAGTAGACGAGACAACCGCAAAACCGGAACTGATATCGAGGGAAAGTCGTCGATGACTCCAAGCAGGATCTTGGGAAAATACAATTAATTAAGAAACAACTTGGATTATTGCTCCACTCAGTTTTCTGCCGTGTTCGTGATGAGATCATTGGGAATCAAGGACTGAAACTCAGACAGGTAATTGTTTTGTCGATGACCGTTAAACGTTAAATGTTTTTCCTGATAAAAATGTGTTTGCATGATGCATACTAATTGAATTTGTGTCATTTAGTGTCGTAATCCTAACTGTGTAGTGTTCAAGGACGTTCTCTTACATCTTATGACTTGTGAATATCAAGCCAACTGTTCGTACAAATTTTGTGCCACATCCCGCCAGATACTTAGTCACTGGAAGAACTGCGTTCGAAATGACTGTACTGTATGCAGTAGTCATCGACGTGTTGTTTCAGAATACCTGGATTCTGTCATACCAGACCCCCGGCGCAGGAATGTACTTATGCAGCGGTTTCCCTGGGTCATTAAATTCATTGGATCGATAAATATCACACCAGCAGTGCGTTCGAGAGAAACAATGAAACAATAATTGAGTACACACATTTATACAATCTCTTAGTCGTACAGCAACGCTTATGCACGCTCGCCTGCTTTCTTGTTATCCACGACAGCCTCAGGTCTCTCCGTCATCTTCCTTAGGGTTGTATGTGTAAGAAAATTTGGCGTGGTACTTGCGTTCTCTGCTTAAGGTTTAAGTTTAAATGCTAAAATATCAAGGCAAAAATGACTAGATTTTTATGAGAATTTTTTTTAAATTGCTGCGTTAACTTTGTCGTCATTAAAGAGGAGATAAATTCAGAACGGGACTATAAGTAAAGGTTTGAAGAGGAAAAGCGTCTGTAGGAGCATTTTTTACCTGACTCGGCATTAAAGGTAAGGTAAATGAAGTAATAATAGAAATTCAAAACATTCGAAAATTAGAAATTAAACTAAATCATGATATGTTACTTTCAGGTGTTTGAAGTGATGGCTTCGTTCTTCGATTTAAATGTTACAAATAAAGATTCACTGAAACATTCGTGGGCAGCAACCCATCCCAACTCTATCTTTTGTCTCCTATCTGCAAAAATTATGTATGGAGACAAAATATATTGCGTTTCCTGCGTTGAAGACATGCTTAAAACTCGATACAAATTTGATATGAAACATTTTGGACCACCTGTTAACATTTTTGCAAACGCATGTATCGAACATTTACACAAAACCCATTTCAAAGCGCTGGAAACAAAAGTTACGGATCCTAATCACTTCTGTGAAAAGTGTGGCTGCACGTTGGTGTTCATATTGGAGGAAAGGGTGAATGACAACTTTACTTGCCAGTCCACTGCTGTGATGAGGGCGATCGAAATATACGAAGAGGACCTTCAGGCGTATTTCGAAAATTATAATCCCAAAATCCCTAAAGTCAATCGAAGATCTATCGTGGAGTTGTACTTTAAAATTTAATACAGTTTATCTTTGTATATATCTAAACGATCATTTCCTTATATGTTCTTGTCTTTGGAATGCTTGCTTATGTATGCAAGCCAGTGTTACTTCTTTATAACCACCTTGAACTAAATTGTGAAATACTTGGTAGAATTTTAGATCCTAATAAAACTATTAAACCAAATTCGTATTTCATAACAATAATTCACATTCCGTTGAATGAACATTTGAAATTTTACGTAAAGTTCGAGTGAGGAACGAGCGACGTACATCTCACCAGCATCCTCAACCTCCTCCATCGGGATTGCGCTCACGCATCAATGACATTGAATTCCCATTTCACGACAGTTTCCTCACAAAGATGTGAAATATCTGCAACATTTGAATTATTATGCATTTGGTTTAACAGTGTACTATTCTTGAATCGCAGGGATAATAATAATCTTGGTTTTAAATGTAAAAATTATAAATAATTGTTTAAGAATTTACTTGAGAGTATGTTTGGAGTTCTTTTTCTTAATCCTCAAAAATGTGCACCCTGGCTCTTAATAAGTCAGACTGAAAACTAGATCCGCCGCTTGAAATTTGGATTTTGAAAGAAGATAAGGATAAGCCAATCAGCCGGTCCTGTAATGTAATGCAATGTATTGTAAAAGCTCTTATGGATAGCGTATATGACAATAATATTAGCCGGCATTTTCTTTTTTATGCCATAACGTCCATTAATGTGGGTAATGGGTAATAATGAATAAAAGCCGGCTAGAATCCATCTCTGAATACTAGTTTAGATGTATAACAACGAGACAAAATATCATCACCTTCAAATTGTCCACATATTTCTAGTCTAGAAATTGTCGCTGAAAAAGTTTATATTTTATTTGCATGTGACTAATTTGCATGGAATACTTATTAATACATTTTGTTCGTCCATGTATCTTTGGACTCTTGATTCGACGGAAGTAACAACTTGTGATATAATATTAATAAGCATTATTATTTACAATCCAATGACGATTTATCATATTTTTATGCACCATCTTTAGTAGAAACTAACGAATACAAGTGATAATTAGTTACGAAGTAATTATGTTTCTTCTGTAGGCTATTGAGCTGAGAGCAACATTTTTATGCAAACCAAATGATGTATAAACTTTCGACCACTTCTTTCGATACCAACAAATAACGCAAAATTTGAAGTATATTATTGATAAAATTTTGTTTCATTTTTTTGAAAATTGTTGTAATACTTCCCATGTAGTACTTGTAAGGATATCTAGAACGTTAACAATAAGTGCTAATATTGCGGGACGATTTATGTATATATGCAAGGCAAAATTCAAAATATCATACTCATTTCCTCTTGCGCTATTGATTGCAATACGTCTTTTATTCCTTCTCGAGAACTCATACTTTCTGCATTAGATTCGTTAAAATATTGGGGATACCTTGATATGCAATGAATGACAAATTATATTACGTTAAAAAGTATGTATGCAGGTATCATGGTATGAAATCCCAATAAGTACATTCTTGTATATATTGTTCAAGCCGATATTAGAAATCCAAACCGTTAATAAATAGCTGAACCAATGGCAGGGTTAATTGTTGGAGATCGCTTTCTCAGTTGATAATTTTATGCGAGATATATAATAAAAAAGGAAACATAAAAACGAGTAGGTTTGGTTTAGGTATACCTAATCGATTATGGTTTGGCCAAAAAGTACCGCCATTCGATTTCTCGACAACACATAATTTATAGAGTGGATAAGAGGCTGACCGGTACTGCCTGCTACGCTTCTATTAACGCACAACTTGGTGTTGAGCAAAGCCGACGTGACGACCTGGAAGCATTAGGCTACGTTTTGATCTACCTTAGTGGAAGTAGACTACCCTGGGAACATGTAACGGCGGCGACAAGGAAACAGCTACATGAGAAAATTGGCGAGAAGAAGATGTCCACCCCTGTTCAACAACTTTGCAAGGTAAACATATACTGATGATTTAATGATTTTGATTATATGCACACCATATCTCGTAAACGACTAATATATATGCGATTGTCCTCGAAATGGTGTTGCTTGTTCTGTAGCGGGGTGATTGAAAGTAATTCGAAAGGTCTTGAACACTAAACCAGGCTTTGTTTGTTTAGGGATGTCCAGCAGAATATGCTACATACATAAACTATTGCAGAGGATTAAGCTTCGAGGAGGACCCCGACTACGACTACCTCAGAAATGTTTTCCGCAAGCTCTTCAGAACTTTAAATTATCAGTTGGACTATAAATATGACTGGATGCTAAAAGGAACTGCGGAAAATCCCAAATCAGCAATAAACATTGTTGAGGAAAATGAAGGTCTGTTAAAATAGAGCAGATATGTTAGCCAGCTATAATTTTGCATTGTATTTAATGCATTTAATTGCATATTATTTACTTGATTGCTTCTAAATTAAAGACGTTCTTTTCACCCATGCAAATTGACAATCGCATTAACCCTTTAACTCGGATAGATTTCAAGCAAATCGATCAAATATCGGGATTCCATGTAGCTGGTGCCAGTTAATTTGTGGTCGGTCTTATTGTCAAGTCAAATACGAACGTGGTTACATAAATTTGTAACAATGACAAA
>JAHZNI010002494.1:0-21886 GCA_027744415.1 Seira ritae | reverse complement strand
CTGTATGTACCTAGGCCGGATCAAGCATGTCAGTATTTTAGGTACTGTAGCATCACTCCTTTTTTCATGGGATTAAGAGATTAACTTTATTTTTGGAAGTCACAGTCGAAATGAATGTTGGTTTGGCTTTTCTTATCGACTTAAACTCGGATTTCGTTCAAGTTAGAATGCATTACTATTCACACAATCACAAAAATTCATTTTTGGCCGGTCTCTTATTAACGCCGGGGGCAAAGGGCCGATTTTGAAATTTCCGCCGGGGCGGTAATTAGAGCATTTACTAATATGCCGCATTATGTAGAACACCGAATTTTATATGCATACTTAGTTAGGTACTCAGAGTTCGAAATATTGGGTACCGTATGCATGGCACGAGGACATGACAAAATGATAGCATCTACCAACATATCTACATAATTCACAAGAAAAATGTAGCATCAATCTCAGATTTGAATTACGAATACCAAGAATTCAGACAAGATAGAACAGCACAACCATAAAAGCTTTTCCAGGCTAAAAACTCAAAATGCTTTCGGTTTCTTCATTCCAGATCCTATAATCCAGGAATGAAATCAAAGAATTTTCCAGAGTCTTTCCATGGTGCCGGGAACTTAAAACAATGAATACAAGTAAAAGGCCTTGGCCTTACAACAACCGATTTGAGCAATCACAAATTCCCCTTGGACGGACGTACAGAATAATTCAATTTAACATTTAACATGTTACTTACGTAGGCTGCGGCGACGGTGGGGATGGTGGGGACAAATTCCCCGGCAGAAATTTCCCATTTAACATGACAGGATAGGGCCTCTAATACATTGTAGGATAGGGCTATCCCCACCTCGTCCCCACCTGCGCCGCAGCGCCTGCTTACGTACATATAGCTACATACTTTTAAATACCTTATGTAGGTAATGCCTCAGGAAAAAGATCCTAATGTTCACGTTTCGTCCCTCCTTTAATTACATGCGTGTGTGTCTTTTTTTTACTGCGGTGGCGTTGGTAACTTATTGCGATAGTGCAAAGAAAATGCTTAAAATGACAAACAGATATTTTATGATAATGATAAATACTTCAAGCGTAATACATATTACTGTAAATCGTATATGCACATCTCAAGCGCGAAATGGTAGTAATAATCTCCATTAATCTTATTATTATGGCCATATGTACCTATTTCTACGTAGACGCGGAATAGAGAGTGAAAGAGAGACTTGGAATTTGGGATGAAAAAACGTGAAGAGACCGGATCCATCTTTACTTTAAAAAGATATTCAGCGATTGCGGATGTAACCCACATTTGTCGTCCTAGAACCTTTCCTCCTCTCACTCTCTACATCATGATGATATTTTTTTCCGTCTCCTTCTTCTCAAGCAACTTTTGCAATTTTTCCTTTTGTTATTCACTATTCACATATTAAGACTTTTTTTATGTATATGCGGTTGAGCTCAAGTGTCTTTTTTACCTGTACACCAGGTAAAGGCATGCCAATGCGAGTACATAGAAAAAACTGTTAGTCTCACTCTCGCGTCCACACGCACATCATCATCAGCATCATCATAACATAACATAACATCAGGTTTTTTCAAAATGCCGCTGCGTTTAAGTTAAATTCTAACTATCTTGGCTTTTTTCGATGCAATGGCTGATGAGACAGAAAAAAAGTGTTTATGAATTCTAAAGAAAATTTCATTATGCACTCTCCTCCTTACAACCAGTCAGCGACAAATATTTTTGTCTAACTTACTACTGACTTACCTGTGAACACATTTAAATACTTTCAAGTCATGTATGAATCCGTGGGGAAAAAGCTACATGCTTTATTTTTTTAGAACAGTCTTTGTTCTCATTGAATTGCTTTTCCATCCGTCCGTCTGTCTTTTATGTTGACAATAAGCCTTGCTGAAAATAAGATACTGAGCTAAAATTCGAAACAGCATCTCTGGAAGTCGAGCAGTTGATACTGAATTTCAATGGAAACAATGGGGGAATAGTTATTTAACTTTTGGCAATGAAAAGTACGTTAGAAGCGGTAAAATTTTGTACTTTATTCATAGGAATTAAATATCAAGCTTAAACTACGTAATGTTGAAATAAATACTGAAAAGATTTGTTTGCCAATTTTAAGCGTACTTGATATAGAAATGAGGGGATTTTATACATCTTTTTAATGAAACAGTTTTTTTCGGTATGTATTTTTCATTTTAACATGGAAGGGGTGTAGGTATGTATGTAGGTAAGCATCATCAAATCGTCATTTTACTATTTCGTCAGGCGAACATATAGGCTTTTTCCTACATAGTTGCTGCAGTAGGTTTTATTGATGCTCTCTCTGTTTTCAAATAAATCTTTGCATAAGCACAATGAAAATAACAATGGTCGGTGTATCAACATCGACCGCGAAAAGATAAGATTACACTAGCGAATCCCTAATGAAGCGTTAGCGACATTTGAAAAGAATGCATTACTTTTTACCCCTTTTTTCGCTTCACTGTTTTTCCGAGACTGGGACGACCGTCGTTTAGCTGTCGCTTTGGTCTGATCTCTGTTGTTGTTATTGTTGCTGCAGCGATGACATGACGGTGTCTTCTTTGATTGGGATGATGTTGTTATGTGTGTCCTTGTCTGGTGATGTTTTTGCATTCTCAGGAATGAGCTTTCATTCATCATCACAGCAGTCACTCACTCATTGCATTATATTATTATTTATCAGTGTGGAGGAGTAATCTGTGAACTGCTCATGTACAAATATTTATCTGGTGCATTGGCGACTTTAATTATTGTAGCTGTCTTAAAAGGTTTTGGAAAAGGATGCTGGTGCTGACGCTATTCACCATCGTAATATTACAACTTAAAGAAATAAAGACACGTGATAATGATGATTTTTAAAAATTTATTTTCAGCATAAGAATTAGTTTACTTATGCAACTAGATATTATTGCAATAATGAAAAAACAATTCGTTTTTTTGCATGACACGATAATATTATTATCTTATGAAAATCTACAATGCTACTGAATCCATTTGTCATCTCAGGAGACAAATGTAGTGCAGAAAGGAATTAGAAATTCCAATGCCATAATATCCGGATAAAATTTAAATTTGACATGAAAGAACATTCGTTTATCATCTTTACCATCACTGCATATTATGTATATACGTTTGGTATTTTCCATGCATGTTACTAGAGAAGTGGGTAGTTTTCAGCTAAATTAACATTCTTGAACGGAGAGGAAGCTCTCTGTTACGTTTAGGACGCGATAAGCTAACCGAGGCCTCTGCTCCTGATCCTAATTGCATATAGTTCACGTTCACACTATATTATACTTACTTACTCCGACTGCACATCGCATGAATAAATCAAGATACAGTTACAAAATCATACTTTTGTGAGCAAAAGCCAGAATGAAAGAAGTCATTGAAAGTGGTGACGAAACTGTGAACAAACTCTATTAATAATAATTAGCTCATTTGACTTGCATTAATAGCCACTTATGTGGCCGTCATTGGCACATGAAACGAGTGTGTATTGTAAAATGATGAGTGTCGATGTGTAAGTTATCATGAGATTCGCACTAGTCCTCCAGCAGCATATTATTCCAAACAAATAATATTATGTAGTTTCCCACTCATCCCATTCTCATCTATCTCGGCAGAATGTTAAAGATGAGAAACAAGTATTGATGCTCCATGTACATTATACAATGCAGCAGTTTTTTTGTAGTTTACCTTACCAGCGTCATTTCCAATCCCAAATGAAAATTTTTATCTTATGTTAGTTATGACGACTGCTCACTCACCAAAATTTACTGACAGGGGAGCTTTTTCCCCTGATACGCGAACTAAGTGTCGACATACGTTGTTTCTAGATTGCTGTATTTAGATTGAAGAGATGCTGTATTTAGATCGATTCATTTTAGCTAACGGAGTTGACGATTTATTTACAATCTCAAGCTTTCACTCACTATCCGTGAGCTTCTTCAGGAGATAACAAAAAATTCTGTATTCATTGGTGTAGTCATTTTCCTGTCAATTCAATGTTTATATATTTAAATTCACATTTAAATCGCGCGTTATATATGTAAGAGCGAATGGTCATGACTATTTTCGAATGAAAAAGGGAACGGAATGGTGGTTGCAAACAGGTAAATCAATAGACAAGTATTAAGTTGGATTGAACAGGACATCAATCAGTCGTTTCCCAAATGTTTCGTGTTTACGATTAGCTTGAGCAGATTAGAGAAGCAAAAAGTAAATTAACTCACTCACACTTTGCAAGTTTTAATCTAATCATGTAAACCGTGGACTAACTCAGAAAGCCTGTTATCTAACCACGAGACATGCCAATATAATGTCAAAAAAGACTCAATAAATCTCACTGACTCAGAGTGATACCGACTACCGACACTTTACTGACGAGGTTAAATGGATGGAAATTAAGAAGGAAAAGTAGATACATAGATGCAATTTGACACCATTCACCAGTCCCTCTCATGCAAACAATGAATTATAATTTTAATTGACTCCTATTACTTATATCCTTTCTATGCAGCAGCATAAGTCTCATTACACATTTTCGATTTCTTTCCGCGACAGTTGAACTTTAAGTCGCCCTTTCATTTCAGGAGTGTGTTAGAAGCCTTCACACTAGCGCCATTTGCGGCTTTTTAATTAGAACCGTTCAGTCTAAAGAATTTTTTAATTTGCATTTTTTCTTCCTTTGTTCTTCCGAAATCTGGTAATTAGGCAGTAGTAGTATACAAGCTTGCACAGTTTCCTACAAATACATAGATCGGATCAAGAATGTTTAAATTCATTAAAACTGCATTTCTTGAAAATTACAGTAAGCTGTAAGTTGAGTTCATAGACTGGTGGTATTAAAAAATGAATTGTGAAAAAAAATCCACGCCGCCTATTCTATTTCCTTATATTATTTATGTAGTAGAATGTAGTACTTTACTTTTCGATTTCATTCATCCTTTTAGCCGGGCTAACCGTCATTCATTTCTTTCTTTGATCAGGTACTCGTATCAAATGAGATGAAGAAGGTATGCATCACATTGTGAAAATTACGTTGAAAAAATCCGCTTGCTCCTCAAAGCTTCTTCAGTAATGTAGACACAGTGTATCCTTCGCAAAAAGGTTTTATTTGCTTGTAGGCATCAAGGAGATCCCTTCTATTCTATGTATTTTTTTTTGCAGATACGCACGCTTTCGTACTTTCTTGTTGCTGTAGTTTTCATTGAAAAAGCTCAGCACTTTATTTCATTCACTCATTTTTCTAGTTCCTGTTTTAGATTTTATTAAAAAATCTTTCTTTTAGAGAATTTAGGATTCCTCACTCAATTTTAGAGATGATCCTTTTTGTTTCTGCTGCTTCCTCTTTCAACAAAAAGCGCCTTGCTGGTAGGTAGGTATGTATCATAAGTAACCAGTCGAACAAGTTGGCTTGGCTTTTTAGCCAAGCCAAAATCAGAAGAAAAAAATATTTGTACAAGCGTGGCATGCATTATTCCTAAAACTAGTCTTCCCTTTCCGGCGCTTTTCAGTTTTCATTTGATTGCTGAACTGTGAGCACTTCGTTCTCCTAAAAAACCCCAAGATTCCTCGCATAATCGATAAACCGAGCCTAGAACAATTGAAACCTCGTGTCACGGTTTTTTTAAAACTTGATTGATGGCTGTTAAAAGTCTCCTGGAAAAGTACACAGAAAACGACAATAATCAGTCATTCAACGAACAAAAGTCAATATACATAAACAGTGATTGGTTTTCAGTGGTTTAAACATTTTAAAATCCAATTCTCGTAACAGATAGTTCATGGAATCAATTAAAAGGAAGAAAATATTGCAATGAGGCCCGACATCCCTACTCATATCAACTTACTTCATCCATTTCAAGCATGCATTTTGAGTCCTTATTTTGAAAATAGGTATATTAATTATTTCATATTTCAGACATTCATTGTCAGTTTAGATTTGGTAAAACGGAGCGAGCACTAATTAAGTAATTTTTTTGCCACTTGCACACATGCATAAAAACTGCTATATTTTGTTAGGCATTAACACAATTGGTGAGCTGGCGAGCTTTGCAGACAAAGACTTGTCATGAATTTTCATCGCACATTATCCTCTTCTTTCGCAAAAAGCGTGCTAATACCCTGGCGGAAAGCTGGGATGGATGTTTGGGCTGCCGATTGACAAGAGAGCGGAGCTCTGGCTCTTTACTATTGCAGTAGGAGTATTATAGGAGTATGTACCTACAGTGATTTCATTCACAAAAGGTTTTGCATTTGGCTTGATGACTAATTGTAGTTTTTTATCTCTCTCTCTCATTCTGCCTTTCCATTTACTTTACAGGCCTCTTTCATGTCATGAGGGAAGCAATCGTAAAAGCGCACTATTCATTTTACCTGAATAAGTATACTGCACATAAAAAGACGCTCGCTAGAATGATTTTGCGTCTGTCTGGCTCGAAAATGTTTTTCTTGTCCCTCGCACCGTATCTTACCCGCAGGTTATTTTTTTATTAGGTATCTGGGTTGCTTGAGTGCTGGCATCATCATCATAATAACAAAAATGCATATTAAGGGAAAATAACATGAATGAGCAATGCCAATGTTTGTCCGCCATTAAATGATTTCGAATGAGAACGTAGGCAATCTATTTTTTTTATTTTCATTGTGTCACAAATGAATTCATATTAGGGATTATTATCATCATTATTATTACTATTAGTATTGATGCTAGCTATCAACATCATCGGCAACTCGATATCATTCCATTCACAAAAAAAGCACGAAGAAGAAAGGTATTACAAGGGAATGCGAGTAAGTTTAGTTGCGATATACTAAAAGCGAACACGATACGATGATGATATAATCGCCCGTTTTGCTAAATACTTAACTAACTGCAGAAGAGCCGCGATCTGAGCCATGTAAATGACAGCTATTTTTGCTATATTGCTACTGCTTCATCTTCATCTACACAGACGTAATTACGACGACGACGAAGACGTGACAAAAACGCTCTCACCATTTTCCATGCACTTCTCTCGTTCAACAGGAGTCATAATAGTCTCATTCATATCTAGTTGAGGCATGAGTGCGTCACCGTTTTTGTTCGATGTGGTTTGCTTGGCTCGTAGTTGTGTTGCACCTCTCTCTCTGGAGAAGCTGCTGCTGTTGCATCCAGAGACGGGCCCGAGTCAGTTGAGTCAAGGCGAGGATTTCTCTCGCTCTCGTGGAAACTTGGCTAACCTGTCGATTCCATTCAATCATTATAAGTTCACACGCTCACATCACATCACGCGGTTTTCCATGAGTTGACAGAACTTTTCCCAGAAATCCTTTTTTAGCCCAGCTTTTGTTTTGTTTTCGGAACACAGATAGAGATTGACTCATTCATATTACTATGTACTTTAGGTAGGCAGTTTTGTTTAGAACTTTTTATTTGAGGAGTTCTTCCAGGAGCTAATTTGTAACGAAAGCTTTTCCAGTGCAAATGGGTTGCGAGTCAGTTGGGATTGTTGTGAATGTGTCTACCTAAATATTTTCATATAAATTTAGTTTGTGATAAATTCCATGTTGTGCAATTTAATTACATATATATATTTCATTTCTTGGTTGGAAAATTCTGTTGCCATTAAGGATTCAACAGTCTCTGAAAATCGGGTAAGCTGAGTAAAATTTAAATTATATATGTTTTCCTATTTTCATCGTTTCCTTGTCATAATGGACATTTCTCTGTTGAATAAGGAAAGTGCTTACAATGTTAGTTCAGCTTAATTAGTTTAACTCCCAAATAGTAACCCGGAAGTGCATCTAAACATCAGTCAAAATTGAATTTTCTCCTGTTTAACTAAAAAATATATTTCATTTTAATTCCATTGACGTAGACGTAGAGATAGGCCATAGAGAGGGTAAAAATTGATGACAGGTCTTTATATACCCAGATTATGAGAACGTTTCCTTTACGTTTCCAATACATCCCAAAACTGCACACAATCTGCCATGCAATGCATGCATTCATGAAATCGAGTCCGGTTGAGTTGAACTATCAAAGCAAACTAAGCTTAGTGGAGGATTTTATGACTCATTTTGATTCATTCTTGGACCTCCTTATCTATCTTACGCGATATCTTAAGCTAAAGTGTCAACTCTGTCAACGAAAACTGGATATGTATTATTTTAGGAAAAAAGCCTTTTTCACGTCTCCTTCAAATTAATTTTGTTCCATCGTAATCATCGCTGTAAACGATGCATGATAATGATGATGCCTGTAAAAGTGTGAAGTTTCTACACACACTATATATTTTTTTACATTAATCAAGAAAAAAATTACTTTTGACACTTTGTATCACTATTATGTAATCTAATTCGTAGGCAGGCTAGAGAGCTTAAAGTAATAGCGGGTGGGTGCTTAGGAGTAAATAATAATGTTTTCCATTCATTATGATGAGAACGTAGGTATCCATTTTCCATCCAATTTTCCGCGTCAAGCTACTCGGTAATGATGAAACAACTAACTTGCCGTTGTAATTTTCTATTAGCACGGCTACTCCAACTAGTGCATAATGTATAAATACATGGTCCGTACCAAAAACATAATCATCATCTTGAAAAACATACATAATCACAATGGAATCACGCTGTTTGGAGTAAAAGGTGCATGCTCTCCACCATGCATAATCAAAGGACACTAAAAGAGCCAACCGGGCTTTTTCCTTATTCCTGAAAAATACAGGCCTATCAGAGTATCGGCTGTCAGAGCTAGATATATCGTTTCTAGAGCATTATTTGCGGAACAAAATTATAATTTCATGTTTAGTATTATACATTGGTGTATAGAAACGATACCTCCTACATGGGATGGTATGGTTTCCATCAAAATACTTCCAACATTTTGATATCAACATATCTGAGGAAAGAATAAAAGAAAAGTTATTTCACCAAAAATAAAAAGAACATCATGATCATAGTTCGAAGCAGCCGTACCATTATCATGTTGATATCACATTCACAGGGCAGACTTTTTTCTGCCAAAATTACTATACACCTTGTTAGCTCCACAAGATGTAGATAAATATATTTAGAGAGAGGGAGAGGAAATCATTCACTTTTTTAGGGAGATATAATGTCTAGTACATATCTTTTTCTAGATAGCATCGAAGAAGCGCTCACTAAAAACGAATAAAAGGGAGTCAACAGTCCTATTAACTATCTCCACCACCACTGCCACCATCATCACCACCACACCACCATACGAGAGGCATGACCGTTTTCTCGAACGTTATGAGCAAAATGTGTTTCTATGCAATGCAATGGATGCATGATATGTGCAGCTCATGGAGAGCTATATCTTTCTTTTTCGCCTTTTAATGCACAAAATATTAGATTAGTTTGATTCATCCATCCATTGTACTTATTCCATTATTGTGGACACAACTGACTACTTTTCTCCCATTTCTCCTCCCTGTGTACTACATATAGTTGTGCCATTTCTGTTCAGCGAGACACCTTTTTCTTCCCCACGAAAAACTCCTTTTTTCTTATTCTCACAATATTCTTCCCTCGTTCACGTGGTGTATCGAATTTTAATCATAATCAGGAGATTGTAATCTTAAGCTGAGAAACCTTGTTTTCTTCAGAAGAAATCCTTCTTGTTGAGCTTGTGCCATGATGGGGGCACAATGATGATGGGAGTTATGATTATCGTGGAATTATGTATTATTATTTTAAATTCTACATTCATCATCATCATCATCGATAGCAGCGGCAACGGCTGCCGCAAATAGAGAAAAATGAAGTTTTTAAAGAGTAAAAAATGAAACCAGTCTGAAGTCTAAAAATACTAATAAGATTTAAATGCAAACCATCATCACCACCACCAACACCATTCAAAAATATATCTATTTAGAATTAAATGTTTTTTCTCCCCAATTGAATCGAAGGCATAAATATGTACACAATATTATTGTATTGTTGTATCTATCATATCAACTGGGATTTTTTTAAAATCTATTAATAAAACAACGTGAGCAGTTGAATTCTCTATTTATTGTCTGCAAGGTGGTGGGCACAAAAAAATTACGACATGAAAAGACTCACAATTGAAATATGTTCATAATAATACACTATAGGATATTATATCATAGTAGTTTAGTTTCTTTCGTGGTGGTTTTGGTGGTGAGAAAGAATAGAAAAAAATGTGCAAAACGTCGGGAACACAATGCATGCACAATACCTAGTTCCTTCTGTCTGTACCATTTTTTCTCCCGAGAGGTTCCAAACCAGTGAATTTTATGGCAGATGTATGAAGAAGAAAAAAACTGATGAAAAATGAGAAGCGTTTTCTTTTTCAGCACTAAATACTCTCCCTAGCTTATAGTTCATCTTCTTTCCTACGATAATGAAATTTACACAGCACAGTCATCATCTCACACTCACTCAGAGTGAAACCGTAATGAATGAATGAAACACCGAAACTGTTTCTAGCTTTTTAGACGCTCGCAGAATTAGAAATCGAATTTGGTGGTGCTGGTGTCTATTACGCCGGTGTCTGTACTTTGCGCAGACGATTTCACCGGTAATGAAAAATGCGCGATTAGTGCTGCAGCAGTGCTGCTGAAATGGATTTTTGTGAACTTCATTTGAATTCTAAGCATGATTGAGAAGCATGCCGTGAAGAGGTTGAGGAGGCCAAAGGAAGAAAGGTCTGCTGGGTCTTAGGTCTTCAAGTCTAGACTAGAGATTGTTACGATATATGTACATACATGCATGTAGACAGATTATCTCTTTTTTGTATGTTTTTAAAAGAAAATGGTGCGATCCGCTAAATCAATATAGCAGTCATTGTCCTGAAAATTAAACTGCATTAGATTCAGTTCAAGAGATATTTGAGTGATTTTGGTATTGATTAATGGAAGCAAACTTGTGGTAGTGTTAATGAATTGTTGATTGAAACAGAGATAGTCATGCCATGCTGGAAAAATGCATTATATTTACATCATCCTCCGGGTGCATTACTATCATTAATGAAGCCAAATTCTTGGAATCTCAAACTTATTGCTTAAATTAACCAATAGCAAAGTAAGTTATAAAAATAATTAGCGGGATCATTTAGCTGAAAGTTAATGTTGGTATGAGTAAGTACGCTTGGGTGGGTTGGCTTGTTGAGTCGGACGTATGCACAGATATCACTCATGTTGTTCGCGTGTCGTTCGTTAGCTAGCTCGGTTGTTGGTTCATAAATCATGATTACCCCGAAGAAGATGTGCTACTCCGTCCATTCATTATTCCTCACACAATTCTAAAGGAAGTGAGAATTCAAATAAAAAGTATGTTTTAGTTGCAGTCGGAATGGGAAAAAAATGAATGAAATTATTTGATTTTATAGAGTAGAGGAAGGAAGAAGAAGAATGTGCAATGAGCTTTCCTACTTAGAAAATCTTCAGTACCAGAAGCAGTTAAGAATCCATATATTTCACTTTTTTCTTGTATGGGATCTACCTCATTGAAATTCAGGAGACCACTGTTTAAAAATCTATAAACTGGCCAGAAAAAGGAGGCAGGTAGGAGAGAACTACTAATTAGCTATCGCATCATTTACTGTAGTTTTCTTGGTTTATCTTCAGGTCAGTATCGTGAAACATGAGAGATGAGCAGAACAAACAGAAAATTTGAAATGAAGTGGTTCTTTTAGTCATTCATTCATACAATGCACTCAGCAATACCATCATCGTCGTCATCATATCATGCATCGACTTCTCAAAATCACTCTTTTTATCGTCTGCCTGTCTGGCTTGCTCACCCTCATCATACCATACGATAGCTTTGGCATACGTCGTAGGGCTGATTTCATTTTTCTGTATTTTACCAATTTTTTTGTGAAATGTGAAGAGAATAGCATATAGGTATGCATCTTCACTGAAAAGAATGGTAGTAGAACTTAGCTAAGCGGATACGTTTTTATTAGTTCAAATTTTTTATCCATCGTGAAAAAAGGAAGAGGCCACTAGTTCTCTTTTTAGATGTGCTGATTGTCTTACCACTTACTGGAAGCTGCTTTCTTTTATCTCTTCCTTCCATCATCGCATCAATGGACGAACGAGGAGATGAATTGCGGAAACCTCTTCTCCCGAATTGAATTGGTAAAAAAAAGTCGTGCATGCATGTATGCGTGAGCATGGTTAGTTACACCTCATAATGTAGTACATTCTTTCTCACTTGTTTTTACTAGAACTCGGGAGAGAACATGATGATAGAACAGGAGCATTAGACAGACGGACAGACAATAAGGAGCATGATAAGATGCGAAAATGCAGTCATCCAAACAGTCTTTCAAGATAAGCATCTTGTTCTACGAGGGGGAGATAATGTCAGTTAGTTAATAAACGCAAAAAAGTACTTTTCTCTTGGCATTAGTTTTCAATTCGTTCACGAATTCATGCTCTTGTGAGAATCATATATAGGTAGACATGTGTAATACAATGAATACATCTTCTTCTTTTTTTATTCCGATTGTGTGAACAAACCAAGGCAAAACTGATTCCATTTGAGAAGTAGCGACTGGACTGGGATAGGACGACGACGTGATCGTAATAATATGTCCCTACATTACATCACGACCATCATCTCTTTCTTCTTTTCGAAGGATAAGTGAGAATTCAAAAAAAACTGCAGTACATTCTCTTTTTTACGAACAATATTACCAAGTCGGGGTTGGAAATCTTTAGGCATAGGTTTTAGCCTTTTAGCTGACTTTCAATGCATCCCGACATCATCATGTAACTGCTCATAAAATGCTATTACCTAAATCGAATTATTATGATAACCTGAGAAGAAACTATCCAAAAAGCATTTTAACTTGAGATTTTTATAGGTCTTGATGCTTTATTGCTGACGACGATGGCAAGCGACCCATTAGTTATCTTACAATTCAAATTCGCTACACAGGGCATTCATCCTAGTGAGGTAGGAAGGGAAATCAATGAGCGGCAACGGGGATGAGTACATGAAAAAAAATGTTACTTAAATTTCTTCGGTGATACAGCATTAGTGAGCACAAACATTATTACAAATTGTTTGGCGATGATGCATCAAGAAAGAACGAAGAGGTTCGTCACCTATTTAATATATAATTAATATGCTTGATGAATTTTTAACTGTCTGGTTAAGCAGTTACTGTCCTTGCCGTTATGGGCTATTTCTTTTAATATTTAATTAATTTTGAATCTTTATCTTCTTTTTGACAATCGTAAGTAAGACATGCACAACTGTACAAGTAGCAAGAGAAGTTTCCATTCTCCTTCGAAACCATTTCCTCGCGACATCTGCTAAGAAACCTACGAAGGAGGATCTCATTTCTCCCGGAAAGCCGATCTGTTTTCCAGGTTGGAGGGAACGTGTCGTTGCAGTCGACGTTCTCTATTGACGGTTGGGAACGTCCTGCCTGGAAAAAAAGCTCTTTGTTTCGTGGGAAGCCACTTTTCTCGGCGTCCCCTTAAAACCCTCTTGACTTCTCCATTTGGATTGGCCCTGGTCCCCCTTACTTCCATGCTTCTTTTATTTACAAGGCACTTATTTGTGCTCCTCTTCAGGAAGAAGTCAACTAGCAATTTGTGCTTTATTTTCAAGAAGACACTAAGTACGAGCGATTTTCCCACATGGCCGATTAATTATAAGCAATGGTCGGTGGGACTTTTGCCCGTATTCATGTGTTTTTACAATCAACAGTAAGCGTAATCCCTACATGTTCCCCATTCTTCCCGAAAAGGGCTTCAGTAAAACTCCCTCCATCGAATGGAAAGAACCCTCCTAGGCGGCCGTTTGAGGTAAGGATTATTATTACTTTTTTTCCTCCTTTCAAATTTCTCTTGCTCCCATTCTCCATTATAAATCAATGAGAAGCGCCTATGCATGTGACATTAATATTTCCAGTGCTCACGTAAAAGTATTTTTCACAGAGTTAATCCATTAGACCCCGAAAAACTCAATGCTATTTGCCGATACTCTGTGTATGCGTATGTGTTCTTACTACGTTTTTAGCATTCTTTCGCCCATTCATGCGATTTTTAGGCATCTGACACTTTCCAATGCGTGTCCAATTCAATTCCATCACTGCGAAAAAAATCACATTAAAGTTTAGTGATAAAACTTTTATGAAACATGATGATGCACGCAAACTATTCTCACTCGTTCCCTGTATTCACGCTGAATTAATTTTTTGTTTGTTTGAGCCAAGTGACATGACATGTTCAATCCCGATCAAATTCAATCCTTGAAAGTGGATGAGTCACCCTGCCCATTTTCCTTCGAGCAGTCCAGCCAACCACATAACAGTCTTTAAGATAAAGAAAGTGTTTTCTTTCGCTCTTGTTGTTTCCGATTCTATGGAAATGATGATGACACATCATCATAGATATCATTCGCCTAGGATGCATTACTCACTCACTGCATGCAAAAACCATGTATCCACAATATATATTATAGCGCTTCGATTTTTCCGAATGTATCTGCAGTTGACACGTCATCTAAAGTTCTCGTTTCATTCTTCGCATCCCAGTCCAGTGGTTGTATTATATTGTGATTTGAATGCTTTCCTTTATCTGTGTACTCGTGGGCCAATCAAATGTAGGAGGAAATAACGATTCTCATTCTGAGTAACTACCACTCAACGAAATTATGTATGTGTTTCGTACAGCTAGTTTTTTTTCGGGCGCGTGCAAATCGCAAATCCAATCCTTTCCACTTTGATCTCCCAAATGGAAGAGAAATCTTTTTTACG
Source organism: Seira ritae (assembly GCA_027744415.1). NCBI lineage: Eukaryota > Metazoa > Arthropoda > Collembola > Entomobryomorpha > Entomobryidae > Seira > Seira ritae. Next base: position 7,100 of record JAHZNI010002494.1, on the reverse strand, counting down.
GAAAACAAATGCAGTGAAGCACGTTCAACTTTGGAAAAAAATTAACATGTACATCAAATTGCTCTTCACGTATGAATTTTTCACCTCCATCCATCCATCTCGCCTTAGCTCTTCATTCAAAAGGCGTTCCTTCAGAGTGTAGCGAAATTTTTATGTTTGAAAGAAGACAGGAAGAGATGGAAGCAGGTGAAAATAGAGGAAACCACTGCCAGTTTAGATTTACACGAAAAAAGTGATGTAGGCAGACGTGGTAGCTGCAGAAGGGAGAAGTAGGCAGGCTCCACTTGAAAAAAAAGCCCAGCCAGAATTTGTTATCAGACTCGGCTGGCATTATTAGGATAAAAAAGCAAGATAGTATTTTTTACATGCTGCTTCCTTTCCTTAATCTCCCGAATGTTCTTCACTTGATTTTAAGAATCGATTTGAGCGGTAATACAGCTTATCGAGTCAATCACAAGGTGGGTAGGCATATTTTAAAAGCATCATTAATATAATCCAATTCAACTGAAATTTTAGTCTCTTACGTTACTGGCTGGATAGATAAGTAAGTGGCACTTAACCAATTTTTGAATCAGAATTTTTTAATGCATAATTTAAAGCTATGTAATTAAATACCTTCACAAAGTCCATACTTGATGAAAATGTTGGGGCCAGATAAAGGGAATCCGGAGTTTGGAGGGAATGACGATCATGCCGTGCTCTTACCCTAATTTCCTTTTAGGGGTGAAATGAATTTGAAAGGTTAGCTTTTTTTGCAAAGTCGTTCACTTTGCTTTTGCAGAAAGTGCAAGAAGTAGATGCCTAGTGCCGAGATGACTTGGTTGAACCACACGGGGAGCATGAGCAACTGAAAAACGTTCTTTTAGGCTGTCTTGAGTAGAGTTCCACTTCAACCTATTTTAAAATCTTATGAAATGTATAATGTAATGAGCGTAAGCATCTGTCTGGAATTTTTTTGTTTCACCTTCAATATTACATCGAACACGAATATGTTTCCAAAAAGGAGAGAAGTCCAGGCTACATTCCGGGGTCGTCATTCTCACGTCAGACACACGCGCACGAATCTACTTTCATCACGTAGGGTTCACACGCCAATGATCAAAGCCATTGAAAAAAGGAAGGTAGCCTGAAAGTGGTAGCAATAATGGGAGACGTGACATTTCCCGTTAAAATCTGCAAAAGAACCAACCCATAAAGACCATCAAGAAAATCAAATTGCTTCTGGACATGGTAACGCCTCCAAATATTTTTTCACATTCTTAACAAGATTTTCAATTAAAATTTAATTCCTCTGCAATTTGAAGGCTACGTCCGATTAACGAACCGTTTAGAATTTTGAAATGGAATTTTTATGCATTACTAGGAAGTAAAAATGCATACCTATGCTTTTAAAATGTAAAATTGTGCTTAGAAATAAATTTCCATCTGGAAAGATTATCACTAAACCACGTCAAGTCCGGTTTAAAGAAACGGAGCTTTATCAACATCTTTATTATTTGGTGAATCAAAATTCTTCAGGAAAGCTCTCATTGTTAATTTTTCGTAAGGAAATCTGTTAGGTCATGATTAAAAAGTGTAAAATTTATCGCGTGATGCTAGATTAGATTCCGCCTGTTTCATTGATCCTATACAATTAGATTTTTACTCACGCGCCCAGTAATTTTCCTACTTGGGTCAGTTCTTTCTCTCAGTAATCCGTTAATGGGACCATTAAAACCCGGATCAAGGAATAAGAGGACAAAGTTTTTTTCTTGGACTTAAATCTATTACATTTTTTTCGAGAATTTATCTACTCCAGTCGACCACGCCATTTACTTCATGCCACACCACGCCGCAAAGAAAGGAGTTATTATGGTGTGTTTAGAATCTAAAATGTGTTTACAGGTGCCGTACTCTCTCACTCTACTCCACACGTACATATGCATTTCGTGTTTTCCTGTCGTCTTCGACAAAGGTTATGTTTAGGTTTGGTTTGCGGGAGAAAGAGAGAAAACTCTTTAGGTTTTCCCTCAGTTCTCTTGAGATTCATTCTCATTACGATTCACGTACATATTTCTTTTACTCCTTCTCTGTCTCTTCGCCTTGTTCTCTCCAGTGAACTTTGTTTGAGTATTTAGTATTTACTACATATTAAAGTTTAATGAAGAACACAACGAACCATGAGAAAGTAGTGTATCGAGAGCACATTCTTTATTTATGTATTAAAAGAAAAAAAAATTGAACAAACATAAGGGGAAAATGAATAGGTGACATTATACAATACAGTTTTCTGGCAAGCACTTGAGTTCAGTTAGAGAGGGCGAGAAGGATATATGTATGATTATGATTATATCTTCAATTCAGAACAGGTGAAGACTTTTTTTTGCAAAGCAAGCAGCAAGTGGCTTAGGTAACTTGGTCTCTAGCCGTCGATTCATGTTTTGGAATAGGTAATACTTCATGGACTTCACTCTGAGAAGCACGCCTCCTATGTGTATTGTATAGTAAGTAGTACATAGTACTTTGCAAGACAGTATGTATGCCATGTCAACTTGAACATTATTTGCCCATTTTTATTAACTTTGCGCGGGGTTTCCCCTGTCGTTAATAATGCACACCGCATGTCTTCCAGCTTGGGATTTTTGGCGATGGGAAAAAAGTCAATCATGTGTGCCATCGCTTTGAGATAGTAGAGCTTACAATGTACTGTGCCCACTTGCCAATTATCATGGCCATCGAGTCTGGTTTGGCCCAACCGTAGTCGTATTGAGTGGTATTGAGTACGGTGCTGCTCTGCTGCTGCTGCTGATGGTGATGTGATGATGATGCAAGGCAAAATCAAGATACCGTTGTTTTTGTACAGGTGAGTCCAGTTCAAGTGATGCAAGCCAAGCAGAAGCAATACACAGTCAACTCAGACAAAGTTGCTCACTACTACTGGACAAGGAATAAAAATATTGAAATGAGGGCGATGATGATGACGATGACAATGTGGTGAGCTCATAGGCAAAAATAAAAATGATCTTGGTTTGGTTGCTGCTTATAGTATTTACCATAATGTAAAATGTATGTCAGTAGTGTTATGTGTGCCTTCCTGACTGGACTCCAGTCCAGAAGGCGAGTATGGCCGTGATGATGATATGATATGATGATTATTATGTTTATAGATGCCAGCATGCAGATTTTTACATCATGAAAATGGATGTGTGAGCAAAAATCTCTTGACATGACTGCACAAAACAGATGACAAGACAACAGCAACGGAGTAGAAAGATGATGGTAACTGACAAAACGCAATCCTCTCCTCATTTTTTTATGCAAACATTATCTAATGCAAAGCCAGGGTTATTCCTTGAACGACTTGAGAAGAACAAAGTAAGAAAATGTGCGTTTCCTTATCTTGTGGCTTTTCCAACATGAAAAAAAAACTTTTTTTTTATTTTGTCTAATGAGATAAGGAAAGCGAAGGTAATTCACCACTGGAATGCACGATTACGAGTGAATCCCGTTTTTCCAGCAGTATTTTTTTCTGCAGACTGCTGCTTCATCACAAATCACACTCTGCATTCCAATTCCCAGCCAACGCAAGTCAGGACATATCATGACTTTTTTTAAGCAAAGAAGGTGACTTTTTCTGAGAGAGAGAGACCACTTTTCCGCTTCGTTCTCCATAAATATTCATCACTCCAACGGAGTGAAAAAAGTGGGCAAAACCATAACGCCAGGAAGGAATGTCGGTTACAAGTTTTTCGTTGGACCGGGTGACATTACTACCCCTTCCATGAATGATCCCTAACCAATGTGCTCACAACTGTGACAAATGCAAACCAGGGATTTCATCTAATAATCCCGCCACACATTCCAAACTCTAAGTAGCGGTGAACCTTTGACATTCCCTAATTGTTCAATTTCAACTGTTAATAGGCCATTTCGCTGATAAACTTGACAATTCAACCGGAATTATGCATGTACATGCATGCTACATAGTTGTAATTTTCTTCATTTGAGCAATTTTGCATGCAAGCCTTGCATCACATCGCTCCACCGCGACATCCTTTTCAAAGTAAGTAGTACCTAAGTAGGTACTTGGACTTTGTATATTATACTTATGTATATTCTACATTCTACATAATGCTATATTATGTCGAATGAAATCAACTTTTATCACCATCACCATCCTCACCACCTTCGTACATAACGTGGCAATCGGCATGCACATCCGGCATGAGTTGAGGAATGCATTTTTTCCTATGTCTGGGTCACGAGCCTGAATAAAAAAATATCAACGAAAGGAGCGAGAAAAAAACAAGAAATCCCTTTTACTTTTTTGTATGCTTACAAGATGCTATGTATCGCTGAATAGGGCATATGCAATAATATTGTTGCCGTGTTTATCGGCTGCCGTAGTTAAAGTGAGTATATATGCCACTTCATTCAGATTTGTTCCTCTTGGCAAAAAAATATTCATCTCATCCTGAATAAGTGAGACCGACTGACTAGAATACACTTTTCCTCGTTGTTGATGCAGTGTTGCGCAATGATGCAAAGAAGAATTATGATGATATGAAGCAAAGATTTTGGCAAAATGAAAAAGTCGTTTAACCCTAACGCTCACGTTTCAAATTTACTGCATGAAAAAGTTTACGTTTGAGGAGAAGAATGCACTTGTGCAACAATGCAACCCGCTGCTGCCTGGCCTGGCTGCACTACCAACACCTTTTCCTTGCTCTGATCATGTGTAGTATTAAAAAAATAAATCGTCAATTTCTAATCAGTTTACTTATATGAGCAGTAAGCAACCTTCAAAAAAACTAATCGTATTCATAGTATTCCTCTTCAAGTGACAAGTGACTTGTTTTCTTTCAGAGGTATTATCCACGTAATGCAAACAAAGGTATGCAGCAGCATGCTCAGCAAAGCAAATGTTTGCGAAAATGTGCTAGAGTTGGTAAAACCCAGAAGAAGTTGCTGATCCATAATGAATGAAGCCTACACTTGAGGTGAAATTCTTGCTTTTTTTAATCATCATATTTTTTTACGATGCCTTACTTACTAATGATTTGATAATAGTGACTTCCTACTTTTAGTAGCAGGCATCTTGGAAATACCAGAAACAATTCGCCCATATAGAAAAAATATATATCTGAACATGTTATTGCAAGGGAGCCATCTGAAGGAAAGAAATTATTTGTTATGCAATCTTCCCTTATATAATAAATGTGATGGATTCTATTGCAGCGCATTGTTGTGAAACTAATGCATTTCATTTATTCTCATTTCATTTTCATAGTTGATTTCATTCTCAAAGACCTTCACCAATTAAATCTGCAGAGTTCTCTCGACTCAACGAGCCCTTTCTCATGTCCCAAGTCTAAAAGGCAATTAAGAAATGTATTTCATTGAAATCGAGTTCCGAGCCATCAAGAGGACTTTGAATTACGTATTTCGCTTCTGCGAAGCACATCACTTGACGTAGATAATGGACGGATGAAAATGAAATAAGAAAGAAACTTCTGCTGGAAGTCAAGGTTCCCGTATTCCAGGATTCGGGATGCCAATATTTATGTATGGAAACTGGTGTAAGTGTGGGTAGAAGAATAGCATAATATGTAGGTATGCATGCATGCATTGTCCTCCAATTCAATGAAAACTCTTGTTCGCAGAATCCCTTGAAAAAGTACATGCATTTTTCGCTAATGTAATTGAATTATTGAAAATATTGAAATGAAGCAATTTTATGAGATTGGGAGGACTTAGAGAGGATGCATATTCTATGAAGATACTTTACTTGGCTTGTGGAAGTCCCACTTATGCATAGCATGTTCATTTTCATGCGAAAATTCTCATGCATTGGACAAAGCTCACTAGTACTACTTATGTTTCCCTTAATACCTGCCATAAAATAAAAATGGCATGGATCGAGAGAAAGAGTTTGGCTCCATTTTTATTGCACCATAGTCGTCATCATCATCATATCATTCTAGTTCTTCTGGTTATACACATCCCTTAATAACTACTTGAGAGCTAAACATCTACATAAGTCAAGGAATCTCTATTGCATAAAAAAGCGATCTTGAGATTCAGATATGGTAAAGGAGCAAATTTCAGTCTAGATAATATACCATTTGAATTCAAAATAGATACTGAGGGGAATTGGAGTTGATGATGATGATGATGATGATGGCGATGATCTAGTGCTTTATTTGAGCTGCAGTGCATATTTTAACTTCCACTTTTTTCTCCTATCTATGTCCTTATTCACAGTTTTACAATAAAAAAAGGATTCACGTTTGGTTCCTCTTACAAGTTTAGACCAAAAGAATTTGAAAAGTCATTTTCATCATATTTTACCGATAAATTGACGTGATTTAGGAACCCGATTCTGGTGCACGATAACGATAGTTTTCCAAAGTGGAAAGTGTCGGTCCACCTTAAGAGAAACTTACTTTATTCTTTTCATTCGTAGTCATCGTGGAATATATGCATGATCCTCCTACCTCATCGTGCAACATAACGGTACTGATCAGATGAGGGAGATAACCCTGTTTTTTATCATTATGAATATGAACTATATGAACGTCCGTTCCATGTTAAGTTACAGCGAAACGTATGAATACTTCACCTGACAATGAGAACGAGATCAGAGATGAGGTAGGTACGCCCTATGCATGTGTGCAGCGTTGGGAGCACGTAACTCCACTAATGATTATACATTCACTTCACAGCTCCTTATAATAGACTAAGACACATTATGAATGAAAGGAGGATCTATATCATCTACATAAATAATTTCATCTTCTTTTTACATCTATTTGCAATCTTTCTTTCCTTTCTCCGTCTTGTCTCTCAGGCCTGTCCAAAGTCTGGATGAAGAGGAGGATGAACAGGAAGTAAGAAACTGGAAGAATCTAAGGGTATCTCCATCCCAACAGTGCACTGTGTACCTAACAGCGTAAGTACGCGTTCGTTAGGTTGCTAGTCAGCAGTCATACTCGTAGTCATCATCAAATAGAAAAACTTTTCCCCTTTTCCCTTAGAAAAAAAAGTTGAAGATGACTTGGTAAAAGTAAGTTGAGCCAGGAACACTTTTCTTCTTGCTCTTCTGCTTCTTATGTAGCTTT
>JAHZNI010002493.1:0-13101 GCA_027744415.1 Seira ritae | reverse complement strand
ATCATCATCATAATCACCATCACCCATTCTCCTCTAGACCGAACCGAGTCTTTTATTTTTTAGCGTACAAATATTAGTACATTAAGTTAGTACGTCGTATCGTAGGTTAGTTTTATACTCTTGTAAAATGTAATGTACCACCAAAAAAAAAATAATATTTTTTCTAGGGCTTAGTCAACATGCCATCATCATCAACAACATCAACATCCCGGTCGGTTTTCACTATGTATATACGAGCTAGACTCTCTCGTCGACTGACATCTGCTGCTCTTATTTTTCGCTTTCAAATCCAGAAAAAAATTAGTTAGGTACTTGCATATAATTTTTCTGCATCACTCTGGATTGGCTGCTTTCTGAAGTTTAAGTCAAGATGCGAAACAAATGGTTTGGCTTAAAAAGAGATTCTTTTCTCTCTGGCTGGTGCAGGAAGAAAAAGAATAAATATGATGACGACGACGATGATGATGTGGCTTAAGCCTTTTTTATTATGATGCTTTAAAAGATTTTTTTTTCGGCTAAATCACTCGACGCTGGGGATAGTATGTATCTGTGCACGTAGTAAATAAGTATGTGTTACAGATACCTCAGATTAATTCGAAATACCTACTTATTATCGTATAATACTTTTTTGTTGGCTAAAAAAATTGAACATGTTCGCTTCTCGCTGAGCTCGAACCTCCTCTAATAATGCTTTATCAATATAAATATGTATATATAGTATGCATGTACACGATAGCAGCAGCAACAGTGATCATAGCGTATTATGTAGTTGCAAAAATTGAATGTATGCAGGCATGCAGGTTGGTTGGTTGTTGGTTCTTTTAAAGTAGGGGAAGATGCAAAGAGCATGAAAACTGGTTTTTTCCCTTTTGTTTCTTTCTTATTGGTGTTTGCGAATTTCTGCAACATGGCCTGAGTGCTATGGTGTCTCTCTCGGTCAAATTGCAAAAATACAAGGAAACCCATCATCGTATTCGTATCGTGATCAGAAGAGGAGATTGTTGTTGTATGTGTGTATACGAAATGGTGGCGGGTGTAATGAGAAGAGTTCGACTTTTCATCATGTTTCATGGACATACATTTATATACACTCATCATTGGCTTAGCATAAAAGCACGGAAAAGAGTGATGATGATGTTTATGTTATGTTTTGTGTGTATGGATGGAGGGCTTCTATGATATCATGGATGATGGTAATGATGATGTGCATCGTCTTTTTAATAGGTATTCAGTTTGAGCCTCTCTGTTGTCTTCTGTCATGAGCCGGGCCGCCATATTAGTCTTTAATCTAATTAGGACTCCAGTCCTTTCTAATGCATAAATGATCATGTCGCACGTAATGCAATTTGTTCTAATGTCAATCCTAATGTGATTATTCTGGAAATTATTTACATATTTATTTTGCACGTTGAAGGGGACGGGAAAATAGGTAGTTGTCCGGAATGACATTTTTATCTGACCTTTCATTCTTTCAGAAAATCTAAAAAGGTAAATCTATTAGCGTTTCATGAACCTGCATAAATACGCAAAGCTTGTATAGTTTTTTTGCATGAGGAAAGCATTTTATTCATAAGCTATGCTTTCTCTTGTATCCTCATATACTGCATGCATTTGCTCAAGATGTGCTTTCACTCGTGCATTTCCTTCTGAAAGGCCAAGTCTGTAATGAATATAAATTGGTTTATTGAAGAAACTTTATTTTCATTTTTTTAGAAAGCAATGATCGCAAGAGGGATGGATCCAGTAGGTTACGCTAAGCACTGGGAGGACATGGAGAGAGCAGAAAAGGAGAAAGCTACAGCTAAAGAATTTAAAGATGACGAACGCAAATTTTACTGATATGATATTGTGATATTGCTGGTCTTTTTACAAATTGATTTTTTTACAAATTTTTACAAAATACAAATTTGCGGATTTGAGGGGTAACCATTCCTGATATTTTTTACAATTTAATTTAAAATTGCCGATACTCTTTACCAAATGACAAGTATGTACACACTTATTTTAAAGGAAAGTAGGTATGAAAATTACATCCTCAACTAAATACTAAATAAGTACATTTTTTAGATTCATGCAGTAGTAAACTATGTAAAGTAGTGAGAAGGGTCTTGCAAAAAGATTAATTATTAAAATTTTGCGACAAAGTAATCAATCTACATCTTGTATCCACATATTAGGTAAATGCCAGTAATATAGCACACGACATATCTAAAACCATTATTATGAAACAATTCATAATTTCTCTGAAAACGCACAAATTAAATGAATTTAATATGAGTTGAGTTGTCGTCATATTTTAAATACATATGTAAAAGCAAGAGTAGCAAATGCAGTAGCAAACGGTGGGAACTCTGTGAATTATGGTTCCTGGTTCCAGCACTCTTTTATAGAGAACAAATTATCGTTAATTTTTGTACATTCTCACGTCCTAAAATCTTCACGTATATACATATAAATAAATGATAAAGTAATATGTACTCTTTTGGTGAGGAGTGAGGAAAGCTCACATAAGTGAAGCTCGTTTTGAATATATACCTAACTAAAAGCACCTGATGGGTGAAAATGGATATTATGTTGAACTAGTTGTGGGACCCTTTTTTCAGTATGCAAAAGTTTTCACTTTGTAGAATTCTTTTTTCATTCGATTTTTAACCTAAACTTGCTATCTCCATCTTAGCTTTAGATAGGGTCCGGCACACAAATGCGTACAAAAAGTTTTGATTTTTCACAGAAACGGGAAAAATTTCGAGTGCACGAATTTCGACTTGATATGTAGCCAAAAAGCTGAAGATATTTTTGAGTAGTTTAGATTTTGAAATTCATGACCCCATTGAGAGCAACAGATGTTGAAATATCTCGAATTTGGTGAAAACGTTAAAATATTATGCATGGTGAGTAGGGTGAAATTTTTCTTTAAAGCTCAATGCGACAGGTAACGTGCATGCACCATTACTTTAATTGCAGTCAGAAAAATCTCCCACATTTTGGCCTTCCAATGAGCTATGAATTATCGATCAAATGTTTTCCGAAAATTCAGAATTTCTAAAACAAAACTAAATACTTTCCTTTTCTGGCATTGATTTGATTTATTACATTATTACAAGGGGAGCCCTATTATTTAAGTAGCTGATTCCCCAGGTTTATCACTGTCATAAAATATAATAATACAAGAATATTAACAATGCACTAATTATTTGTATATACCAGCGACTTTGTCAATACAAGAGAGGTTGCATACATTAAGAATAACGATAAGCATTGCTCCGGAGTTTAAGAATGAATGAATGTCCAATTTTGCCACCGACAACCATTTTGGCATGGCACTTGCCTAACGTATGATCGTATCAGTATCATTTTTCCGCATAAGTCTGTAGTCTTCTTCGGTCGTTTTGAAGGAAACCTTAAAGCAAGCCTTACAATAGATATTCCATTATCATTCCTCTAGCAAATTGCAAACAATGTACAAATGTAATGTAGATACGCAATATGACATTCAATGAAATCAGCAAAAACGCGAAACGAATTCATTCACATTGCTTCTCTGATATGCTTCCAGTTCCAGTCATTTAAACACCTTGACTGATTTCTTCTCACCTGGACATTTTCGCCACGGTGTATTTAATCGTCGCTTCAAGTGAATAAAGAGGTCTCGACAGCACAGATATTCCTTCGTGGAACCTCCATTTTCTCCAGGTATGCATCTTGTAAACGTAATCAGCTTAAACTATTAACGTTGGACGGATCAGTGAATATGGCGTCGGCAAAAGTTTTCTACGGGTCGCATCTATAGGACAAGGACTACTAATAAAATCAGAGTCAAAACTGCCTACACGATAAAAGAAATCGTAAGAGAATGACACATGCACCTTTCAATTTCATTCTTATGCACAACCGTTTCTTACTCATTCTCTCTACCTGGAACAGATGAGGTGATAAACCTCCCCAAGGTCAAGCCTGCAAAATAGGTACATCGAAATTCGCTTCATATGTATCTGCCACACAAAAACACGAATATTTCTGCCACGATTTCTCAGCGTTGTCACTCGGGACAAAAGAACGAACTAGTACTACGCAGTTAGACCAGGAATATAGAACAAGTGCCTTTTCAGAACGATGACGACGGTGAGAACACTTGAGCTTTATACCATCCCTGCCTGGTCAGGCTAGGCCAGGAATGTGTTATGGACTCAAATTATGAATTAAAGTGTGTGGATAGTGGATGGCAGGTACCCACTGAATCGTGCTTCTGTCTTACGTGCTGCTGGGCAGCATAATATGCATTTTAGGTTGCTCATTTAACTGGTTCCAGAAAAGTGCGGAAAAAACTTGGCATTGTTGCATTCTAAACGTGTGGGATCTGGAACCGATCCAGATTCCAGATGTAATGACGTGACTTGTCGACGATGGGGGACATAATCGAAATGTCATCTTCTGGCAACTTGCTGATAAACTTTAAAAATCCACAATATTATTACATAATCGATTCACGTTTCTTGGATCCATCTAGGATTATATGAACAAATGAAAACTGTTCATTTAAAAAAGCTTGTAGCGTTTGCAAACATTCAAAATGAAATAAAAACTCTTTTTATGCCTTGTGTAACTTTGTAAGAATGGAAAATATGAAAAGTTATTATACTAATTCGCATTGAGATTTACAACTTCAATCAAGGTAATAAAGTAGTTAACATGAAAGGAAACGGAAAGATTCATAAATTTTGCAGATATTTTTTTTCTCTCTCTCGACTTGAATTTCAAGATGGCTCGTTCCTGATATGGAAAGGTAAAAAAATTCCTGCTCGCTACAATAAATTGAAGAAGGGAATATTTTTTATGTTTAAAAACATGCTGAATGCTGACTTTGTTAGCAAAAAAGTAATGACGTAGGGAGTAAATGAACATTAACAACATTCCTAATTCCTTCTCCAGCTCGAAATAACAATCATAATGTATGTTATAATGAATGATGATGTACTTTGTTCTGACGCTGACCCCTAAGAACATACTTGATGAAATGAAGAAAAACCAATGTTTCATTAATTATTTAAAGTGGGCTCATAAACATTTTATTATCTGCTGGGGAATGGATGTTCCCACTTGTGAAGAAATATGTTGGGGAAAATTCTTATTCCCGTTGGTATTTTAGGCATTTTGTCGGTGATGATGAGGAGATGTGATGATGATCATACTCATACCTGAGTCCAAAGATAAGGAAAGATGCAGTAAAATGTACCCATACGTACGTATGTACGTACTCATTTTAGAGATTAATATCTGCTTGACCTGTTGAGTTTTATGTGGCTCTTTCATAGATTGATATTGTATTTTTTATTGGTCATTTTATGGAGAAAAAATGTTACGCTGTACGCGGACAATGGATTTTTAAAGGGTTACAAGGAACAAGTATGCGATTTTTTAATGATGATGCAGACAAGAGAAAAACACACTGGTCGTTAAAAATATTTTTTGCAATTTTTTCTAGGAGTCAGTGATGTGGCAAAGTTATTTTCTGTTCAAACATCATGAAACCCAAGTTAACGATTTGATAATAGAAATATAAAAACTGGAGAGAACGCGAGAAGTTTTTAATCAGTTTCGATTGATAAAAAGTGTAGAAAAAATATATATTTTGCTTAAAAGAGTCCTTTCCTGTTTTCATGATTGTTATCATTCAATTGTGAATAATTTACAAGAAGAAAATTTAGATATAATTTTATTGCACAGGATACTCTATTTTCCTCTGAGAATTATTAATGCATCTCAAAATACATAGTACATTGTATCGCCTTTTCTTTAAAATGACGTAATTTTCATTTTCATGTACTCGACTGACCCTGTGTAGGATGTGAGTGCAGTGCATTAAGGATTGGCTTGTTTTGTTGTTTTCCCTTCTAAAATCCTAATGGGGTGGCGAGCAGTAGTTCACTCAGCCTGATCCAATCCATCTGCTTCACTTCAACTTGTTTGTACTTACATTACAGGATATTTCACTTCAGTGAACAAGCCGAGAAATGAATCTCATCATCACATCACACTCAATCTGACTTGAAGACTTCAATGAGAAAATCAAAGCTTGAATTTTCTACCGACTACCCCGACTGACAACTACAGAATTAACATTAATGATATTAGTCCGTACCCAATAACCTCTTGAGCTGGCGCCTTAAGTAAGACGAGCAGCCTTCTCAAGTAAGTACTAAGTACATAGAAACACTTTGTTTTGTGTGCGGTGGTGGTGGAATGAATAAAAATGTTATATTATTATGGATCTTTTCCCTAAGATGATAATATAATGCTGGCGCATGTCGGGAGCTGCTTTTGCAAAATAATATTTTTGGGCCTTGAGTAAAGTAAGCTAACTTTGTTTTTCAAAGGGAATATTTTTCTGGCAGTGATATAGGTACATGCATGCATATGCGTATTATGAAACTATAAAATTGTAAGTTTTCCCTAATAATAATTCCATTCCAATAAGCAGTCTAATCACTTAACCTAAGTGGCGATCGAATCTTAATGTATACGAGATAAAAAATGAAGGCGAAAATTCTCTCAACATGCATTTACTTAAGTTGCTAAGATGCACTTCATCACATGCATTTATTTTTTAACCTTTCATATATTGCTGGCGTTCAAATTATCAATGCAGTCGTAGACTGCTGGCCGTACTAGTAATTCCATATATTTTGAATTTAAATTATTACCTGTGTGTGCTTAGCTTGTGCCTTGTGCTTACTTTTTCCTGGGAACGTTATCTTTAGCGACCTCTATGCACCAGTCTTACAAACATGACTTCACGTTTACAAAGCCACAATGTAGCAGCTTTTACTTTACGAAAAGGATAAAATAATGCTAAAAACTCAAAAAATATGATTCTTTTTCAGTTAAAATGACTCTTAAACTGAGGAACATTCTCCGTTTAATGAAAATCAGTGAGAGTCAGCTCAGCACATTTGTCTCGCTGATTGAAATTTCCATGGTAAAATACGTTTAAATGCAACTGCCTATTTACGTTGAATTATTAATTAGAAACGTGAAATCAAATGCCTACATGCATGATGTGCAGTGCAATGTGCTTTAACGCTTAATTACAACCAGCAAAGGCCCCCCGATCTCACAATCGCTAAGGTTGTCTATTGAAAACATATACTTTTGGTTTACTTTACTTTGGTGCGTTTACGATCATTCAATCATTTCGGACATGTCTAAACTCCATCCCAACGTTTGCCATTGCAAATTATAGGAATTGATTATCTTAATTACTGATTACAGTTATTACCATGATTCCAAGCTTTAGTTTAAAATGAGGATTTAAATTTTTCGATCATGATGGATGATGGCACAAGAAAACATAAGGATGACCACTGGGACTGTTGGATGTGGATTGGTTGAAGGGATCCATCCGGATGGTGGATCATGGATTTAGTTTTATTTGTTCCTTGTGCCATGCCATGTTTTTTTTATTTTATGCGTTCTTATGATTTTTACGAGCCAGATCATGTCCTTCATTATTACTATTCATTATCATCAAACTTGTGTGGTGTGATATTGATAATCTATTACCTTTGCTCATTGTTGAAATAAAACCCAGTATTTTTTTAAATAGCTGACAGCCATACACACAAGTGATTAGACAGTTAACAAGTTACATAGTTATGCGATCTTTTAACAATGCGTCATGCTGCTTTCTTGGCAATTTTCATCTGGGAAATCCCGACAACAACACTCCACCTTCTGATCTGATGTGATTTGATACATTAGATAGTGCAAATCTGCGTTTATTGTCTTTTTGGATGACGATGACATTGATTGAACCCAGCTATGTAGCTAAAAAAATTGCAATGAATAAAAATATTATATCACACAAGATGATCTCTGGAGATTGATCTTTTGTTTTAGTAAAGTAGGAATATTTGCAACAATAGAAAAACCAGCGTAGAGTATGCGAATGACTCAGCGAAAGTTAAAGCGTGGCTACCGATAGTTCCGGTTGGGTAGTATTTTGTGTGTTCACTGTGTAGTTTAATCCAGAGAAAATATTATTCCCCGAAACAAATTATTTACAGTGCGACCGATGCTAACTGATGCGATAACCAAAAGTAAGTATGTACCTGATTATCCTGAAATCAGTTATTATCATTCGTCCATGAAATATTTAAACTAAGCTGTGAAAATTCATCTTTCGTTTATCTGTACGCAAAAAATATGTACATCGTAGTCGAAACTTAGATTTGAACATTTTCGATAATTTGTAACCGAGTGTAGATGCGATAATGTTGTCTCATTCGACCTGTGCCTGTGCGAAAATTCAACGAAGGTTTAGAATTAATAAAGCAATTCGGTTCACCGTAAAATCATTTTTATTTTTAAGATAAATTCTTTTAATCACCTTTTTAAATATTGTAGACACCGAAGTAGCTAGCACAAGCCAACAACAAACATCACAGAAAATACATTACAGCATGAAATATTTACTATCTAACCGTAGTTCGTATTTATATGCATCCATAAAATCCGTATTCCATAATAAAAGTTATTTTATATTTATAATCGATGCCAAATTTTTTATTCCTAATTCTAAAACAGCAAAACCAAAACTTGCCTATCTTTTAAAATTCGAACGCACGCATAGGTGATCGTGATCACCCAATCACATATATTTAAATGATGAGAAAGTTTCGACATATAGATTTTGATTTTTGTGATCTGGGATTCAATGCTAAGCAATTTTGCTAATGTGTATAGGAGTGAGTCATACATAGGTACATATCTTTGGGATGGATAGGACAGGTTCATTCCATTGGAATGGCTTTTTACAAGGCAAGGCGCTCATAAATATGTACAAGTCATGGTCACAATATTCGATACAAATTAACTTTACCATTAATCATTAGTAAATGTGCAACTGGCTTCCGTAATACGTAAGTATTTTATGGACCACTATGATTCTGAAGAATCCGGAAGTGTCAAGTTAGGAAGTACTGCTAAAGCTGCTCCAAGTGCCGCGTCACCCCCTTTTCCGAAAGTGGTTTCGAGCTGATAAATGCGCGTGAATTCTTGTTGCAATTACGGGGTTTCTGGAGAGAGCTGAACCGCTTCCAATGACGTTAGTGATCCCTGCTTTTGTCAGCATACTTCTTGGCATCATTCTGGAAAGTAAAGTTAATTTTTAAAAAGTTATTCTTCGGATTAAGATTATTACGGAAATGCTTAGGAGAAAAAGTTTTAACTTTTAACCTGTGCAAATTTTCAATCACGCCCTTGCACAAGGCACGGAAAACATGGCCTAGCGATATCTTTCCCAAGTCTATATTCGACACGGATGCATTCTTGTCGGGGTCGTGCCGTTCACCGTAAATTGTTGGAATGATTTCTAGCGTTGACGAAGTTGCTTCCTGGTTTGCAGCTGCTCCCAATATTTTCTCCCAGATTTTAGCTAAAAATTAAAAGTGAATCGATCGTGAGTCCATGCTTCTGAGCTACCTAAGTATGTATGTGAAATATAATAGAATTCAAATATATTACATTGTGGGACGTTACAACCCAAGGTCACAGCCCATTGCTGAAGCATGCTAACAAAGGCCGCTAAACAATTCCCTCCTGAAAGAAAAATAAATCAAATGAAAATTTATTTTGTAAATTGCATTTCATATTCAGGCTATGCATTTTCCTATTTAATATTTCTCAACCTGTCATCGCAGCCGCAACAGCCACATATCTTCCATCAAAATAAGGATAATACTGCACATGACTTTCTTCCGAGTCAGACTCCCCTCCACCCTCAGCTTCCTCCCCACCCTCCGTTTCCGTCATACTCTTAGGATGAAATCCTTCTGGCATGAGGAAGGTAAGCTGTGCCGAAGTGGAAATATTCAAAATGGCTTGGTCAGGTTGAGTGAGTGTGAATCCTACACGCAACATATCATCCACAAATTGTGTTAGACATGACACTACATAAGTACATTGAGTTTCGCTCCTTTTCTCTCGGAAAATGGCATTAACCTGTCACATTCATTTCAGTTTATGCAATCTCGGAAAACGAAATCCCCACATTACCTGGATCGTGGCTGCCCTATCGAATTTCTCAATCTTTTCCGGTTTGTTCCTAGCCATCCAAAATATGGTTGGACAACCGTACCCCGTGCAGGCAATCAGATGCGAGTCAGGCTTTGGCAAGGTGTTTAAAAAGTCTTTCGTGCATCTGCTATCCTGTACAATATTGTGGGCATATAACAAATTCGTAAGAAAATTGCAAATGATGTCATTTCAACATAGATATACCTACAACCTAGTCAACCTACATGAAGAAATTGCCATTGACCAACTGCTCTGTCTTTCCCTTTCTCTCCCTCTGAAAGAGCAGAGCTAGTTTTAATCGGGCCTGACATTGTTCAAATCTTGTTTTATCTGATCTTCAATAAATCATCTTGATTCATGTTCAACTGGTACATTTTTTCTACCTTTTGCATTGGCACATTGTCATTAACTATTATTGTATGAATGAGACTTGCAAACACGTCTTGAATCATTTGCCTACCTGCCATGTGTACAAGTTGGAGGTTACACGGGGCTCGATCTTTTCTCCGTTCCTTTCCCAGCCCTTGCCACTCTTCCAGAACAGGACGCCATGCATCTGCCCACATATCCCTGTGAATGAGTAGTGCAGTGCAAACAACAAATGTTGTCACGTTGCAATCAAAATCATATCACGTTAAACTTGTACAAAAACATCAATGAATACTTATTATTCACGAATCAGCATCAGATAGTCCCTATCTCAAAAACACAACAGCCAATTAAACTTAATCGATGAGAGAGGATCTTGAAGTGGAAATGGGCTCAGTTCATGATCAGATCAAAATCTTGTTTTTGTTAGGCCATCCAATTATACCAATTAAAGTTGCCAAATTGATGTCATATAAAGTAAATTGCTAACATACATAAGCCTAGGATTAACTAAATGATCTTTTCGATTCTCGTCAACCATCGTTAATATGCTCATCTTCTTAACTTGAGCTCGTGCAAATAATCCATGAGCAATTATTAGACTTTAGAGAAATTCGTTTTGCTGAAATTCATATCTTTGCAGAAAAAGCAATCTCATTAAACTTTGTTTTCCCATCAACATCTTCTACTTACCAATGTAAACAACCCGCTTGAGAAGCTCTCGTGGAAGCCTCGTTACCACACTGTGTACGGTTGAGCAGATCTTCGGCACATCTTGCTTATTGCCTTCCGTTCCGCACTCGCTGGGCACGTTCGCTGCAAGAGAAACAAAGATTGCGGTGATTGTGATTGTGGCACAAAGTCACGCAATAGCAAATAAAGTTGATTGGAAAAAGAAAGCGAAATATAAAGAAAAGAGAAACTTTCTTGAGCTTCTGATCTATCAATCGCGATTAAATTAAAGGAAAATCTTGAAAAGAAAGAGATACAGAAAGAAAGAAGGTGAAAGTTGACACAAATTCTGTATAGTAATTTCATTGAATTAGATTTACCCTGAGTGTCCTTTGCCTGTATCGCAGCTACATTCTTTGTAGCGGTGTCGATCAAACAGGCTTTGACACTCGTCGTCCCGATATCGATTCCCAGGACAAAAGTCGCATCCGGGTCTACTGTAATGGAGGCGGCTCGGACAGTCTTTGGCTTTGCGGATGACATCTCGAAAAATTTATGGGGCCCGAGGGATCAATGGAAAAGATTGAATGCGTATTTTAAAGCTATATGTATTGTATTGTTTATCACACTGCGGTCTCTTCACCAGAACCAGAACTAGACCAACACTAACACCAACGTATTTATATTATGAAAAACTTAAGTTCAATAATATGTAACGAAATTACAAAAAACATTTCTAAAAACTTTAAAAACATTCCATTAGCACATTATATTCTTCAGCAATTATCACGTATTTCGTAAGTTCATTGAACAAAACAGTCCAGTCCAGTCCAGACGAATTGAACTGTTTGTCACTTCACAAGTTCCACTTTCCCCCTTAACGCTTAGTTTGTTGCCATTCCTACAGTAAAAAAGAATCCTGCAAAAAATGCTTCACTTCATCCAACACAATTTTTTACACTGATCCTTTCCCCTCTAGCTCGACTCTGCTTCTGTTATGTCGGTACTGCATGAGCAAAGTTTTCTCACATGAGCACTCTCTCAACAAATTACATGCACTTCTGTTCTCGTTTCACTCTTCCTCTCTCTCTTCTCTCAAGAGGAAGATTCACTGCGTTTTCCTTTGCACAAAGGAAGCAACCAAGTACTAGTACTAGAATTTTTTTACTGTTTCATGCGGCAAAAAACTGCACGTTCCACAAACCCCAACTGAAAACTACAATGATCTTCTCAGGTTTTTAAAGCTTTTGTCATGTGACTTTTTTACGACCTCTTCCTCCTTTCCTAAATTGCAAACTTCAATATGTTACACATTACATATTATATTATGGAACAACAGAGGACCAGTTGAAATTCCAGAATAAAAAAAATTATGAGCCCTGCGAGAAAAAAAGAGAAAGTCAAAGGGATTTTTAAAAAAATCTTGATAAATAAATAAATATGCAAAAGGCAGCACTACCAGTTTTATTTTATCGGTGAATTTTTTATCAAGAGGAGCACGAGACTTTGACTCATGCCATGCCATACCGATCCTGATATCTTTCTCTAACTTACTCTCACGCTAATTTCCATTTTCTCTGCATGCAATACTCTACGTGTCTTGCATCAGGCTGAGGCTGAGGCAAGGAAACGAGGGAATAATGGGGGAACGTGGTCTCCTAAATTCCGGTGGAATATAAACGATTCCAAAAGAGAGGAACGGTCAGGCCAAGCAGCAAAGCTTATTATTGCATTTAAATGCACTACTGGTATGACATTACATTGTCTCCAGCTTTTATCCCTCCAAAAGAAAAACGATTTTTTGTGTGTTGTTTCCTTAATGCTTTTATGACGATAAACCATATTTTATGAGGTGCTGTGATAGAGAGCTGGATAGCAAAAAAAGTTGTTATACTGCCTTATGCTACATACAATGTTATGCCTAACAATAGGCAAAAAGATTGCCAAATGCCAACTCAAACGAGTGCAAATGAAAAGGAAAGGGTG
>JAHZNI010002492.1:0-15875 GCA_027744415.1 Seira ritae | reverse complement strand
CCATTTTTGTCAATAAAACCCACTAACCGTGGGGTAATAAAACCCGTTAAAATACGTATTAAAACGGGTGGTCAAAAACGATTGATTTTGCCCACTGCCAAGTCTGAAAATTCCACGTTTTTGTGCATGGAGGTATTCATTTCTCAAAGGTACGAATTGCATTTTCCCCTTCTGATCTCTCTTGCATTAAGCCAATTAGGGGAGCCTTAGATCTCCTCAGAAGCTTTCTGCAGCAAATAATTAATTCCCGTGTCTTCATTTTAAGTTGGCTGGCTTTCCCAGATATGGTGATTATTCACTTCTCTCTCTCTCTCTCTTCTGGGAGAAAGGAAGACGGGAATGTTTTTGCACTAGGGAGCAAGGTACATTTTCAGAGTATATCCCGGGGCGCAGTGCAACAGATAGAAGGAAATAGGTGCTTCAGACTCATCGCATCAGACAGAATGCGACCATCGTACATTAATACCCCTAACCATGAGAATATCTATTCAAGCCCTTTTATATAAATAAAGTCCTTTTGGAATAGAATCTTTGACACAAAGAAAATGGCATAATATGTCGTTCGTATCAAAGAAATTATTAGTCAGCGTTACTATTTATTTATTCCTTAATCTTGCATTACGGAAGGAAGGGTGAAACTGGCATCTTGCATTCCCGACAAAAAAAAAGAATCTTTTTTGAAGGGTTGGTAAGGGAAGGGA
The DNA here is from genome assembly GCA_027744415.1 of Seira ritae. Taxonomy (NCBI): domain Eukaryota; kingdom Metazoa; phylum Arthropoda; class Collembola; order Entomobryomorpha; family Entomobryidae; genus Seira; species Seira ritae. The sequence continues at coordinate 15,174 of JAHZNI010002492.1, read as the reverse complement.
GGACTGGAATTGACGTGAGATTGTATCCAGATGTCATTTAGGCACACTCAATCTGATCTTGACGTGCATGAGTGCACCACATCTTACAATTGCGAACAAGATCGTTGAAAACTGTTGCTGCTGCTGCTGCATTGACATGCCTGAGCCTAGTACCCAAGATATCGGATAGTGAAGCAACTGTTTTGAATTTCAGAAATTATATAGCATTGAGTGATGTCCAAAATCAAGTCAGGTCCAAACCAAGGAAGTTTTTTTTGCAATTATATGCTATCTTCTGTCATCATCATAACTAAAATAGTACAATGAACCTTGTCTGGGGTCAGATAGAGAACGGAAGCTTCATGACATTCAAAGCCTCTTGGAACTTTTCCTTTGATTTTATAAGGCCAAACATGAAAGTGATGTAGCGATATTGAAAAGGTCGAAGCTATTCCGTCTTCCTCTAAATATATTTTCTTTTCCTCTGACAGCCTAATTCTCTAAACGATCTATTCGTAGAAACAGTTTGTTTGCATTAGCAGGGCTCCTCCTATCATCATCATTTCATATTTGGAGAAAAACCCAAGATAAAATCAGAGAAAGAAAATGCTCTGAGATTCCATTCTCTTCCGTTCTCGTGAAAAGTTTCCTTTTTATTGGAAGATGGATTTTTGTGGGTAATCATATGACGGCTTCTTGTTTTCTGGGTTGCACACTCGCCACTCTTGATGGTTATGTTATAGTACTGCCAACTTACCAGCATCTCGGAAAAATTGGCACTGGCAAAATCAAATAGAACAAAAAAATAGTAAACATAGAGGAGGAATGGAAAGTTTTGCCAACTCAACAGTCTGTCATGTTTAGATTGCTCGGCAATATATCTTAAATCTGGAGGAAAATATATTTTCATCGGGAAGAATTGCTTGTTAATAGCTGAAAAATAGCCTTGGTCTTGGTGATGGGTTCAGATTTCAGATGAGATTAGGCAATTTTTTTCTCCGAGTTGTAGAATGAAATTAGAATGTTTTTCCTTTATATTCATGTACCAAACTTCTCTGATTTACACGAGCAAAGTCAAGACAAAATACCGCCCTTCCTTCATTTAACTAAATAGGAATGCAAAAGTAAGCAGTTTTCCTTCTCCAGGAAAGCCAGATAGAATAAATAAATACAAAAGGCGTAGTTATAAGAAACAAGCTTGAAACAAAAAAAGTAAGAATTGATGTTGCGAAAGACCGAAGGAAGAAACCAAGGTGGAAAGAAAAATTTTTTTTCCAAAGAGGCTTAAACTTTTCCTCATCCCTAAATAAATAAAAAAAAGATGGATGCGTAAGGTTCTCCAATATCATGACTTTTTTTGTAAAAACGAAATAATTAGAACAGGAGGAAAGAAAGGGAAGAGAAACTTGTAATATTTTTTAGGTTCAATGCACGATCACAGAAGAAAGTTTTCCCTGATTCCAGAGGGAATTAAGGAAGGAAAAGGTGAGGTATGTAAGTTTGTATGTATTTGCAAACACTTAACTCAATCGCAAAGTCCAAGAAGGAGACACGAGATTAAAAATATGAAAATCCGAAGGTGAAGATTGTAATACCAACGGAGAAAAAAATCATTTGGATGTTATGTTGTGCAAGGTGAAAACCGCTCAAGATGAAAATCCTCTTTTCATCTCGAGAAAAAAAGTTTTTTTTGAAGGTTGGACACAACTGGAAATAGCCTGTTTTGCTGGACTGACTGTTTAATAAAGCATTTATGAGAAACTAGAGGAGTCATCGTGGTAGTAGTGGTAGCATCTTATTTAGCTAAACTGATTTAGATGCTGCGGGAAGGGGAAAAAAGTTCTTCTGGATGATGTGATGTGAAACTTTAGAAAACAAAAACATGAGTGTGTTTATGTGTATGTATCCTTCATTCGGAGAAAATTTTAAGCCTACACAGTGCTCCTGGCACTTTGGAAAAAAGAATGGGAAAGGAAGAAGGAAGACAAGGCCAAATAGTGTGGAGGAGAAAGAAAGTTGGAACTTGGAAATAAGAAAGTGTGTGTGGCTTGGCTTGTGATACTTATGTCTTTATTTAAGTATAATAGAAGAACTGGAAATACTATTATGTCTGGTGCTGGTGGTGGTGGATGATGATGGTGGTAGTGGTGGTTGAGTTCTTAGTCAAGGAAAATCTTATTTTTTTTCTCCTTCCAAGAAGAAGAATAGACAAACTCTGATTTTCCCTTTAACCTACAAACTGTTGAGGTTGTTATCTTTCTCCTTCCACTGTTACTCTTACTTACTTTTAGCTACACTTGATTCATTATATCTCAATAATCACAAGTTGGAGTTTGGATGTTGTTCTATAAGAGGACGAGTGGTGGAAGGGTATTTCGAGTATGAGTAGAGGCTAATGCAATGCATCAAGCCTAAGCCCTAACCATATATAGTCACGGAGAATAATATACAGATTATAGAATGAATAGGATGAATGGTTTTCCCCGAGTTCCCAACTAAAGTTGTGCATAATTACATGCATACTTACTACATACTCTTCTATAGTCTTTGCTAACAGAATCCGAAATCAGGGTTGTTGAATGTTGGATGTGGATTGGATGAAGATTCGAGTAAGTATAATAATATGTATATGAATTTGTGCGCCTTTATATAATATGTGGTGGTGGTTGATTGTGATGGCGGTGACGGTAGTGGTAAGAGGAAGAAGAGAAACCAGTGGAGAAAATCCTTTCGTACAAGTTTATCTTTCCTCTTCGACCATTTTCATTTTAAAGCTTTCCGGTTTCGGATTTGGTTTTGTCATTGAAGAGAGGAAGAAGTAGGGATGTGCATTGTTGTACAATTCCAATTGCAGTCATCATCATCATCATCAGCATCGTCGTCGTCCTCACATCCCGTGAGCATTTTCCAAGTTGGAGGATGAGGACGACAACGAGAATATTTACTTTCAATCCACACAAACTCGAATTATGTTCTCCTCCTCTTTCCACTTTTTACAGAGTAAATATGTATGTCCGCATCGTATGGTATCGCACATAACAAAACAGCCAAACACACTACATATTACTATTATTATTTGGAGTGGAGTGCCATTGTATTGCAATATTATGGCTGAATTGATATGATGAGGATGTAAATGTAGCTGTGTTGTGTTGCGGTGAGCGCGTCATAATCATACCCAAACTTCATTATAAAAACTTTGAGTGCATTCTGAGGCGCCGGCACGCCAATATAATACAAAGATCCTCTGTCTCGCTTAAGTAAAGCAGGAAAAGAGATTAAAGTTTTTGTGGGGTACAGCAGCATCCGCAAAATATTAAGGGAATCTTTGAAGCTGTTCCTTTTCCACATTCCCACAGAGGAAAAAAAGCCTCCACGCCAAAATAAAAAGGCGCTACTACAGCTCCTCTCTCTCCCTTTCACACTCAACTTTCTACTACTACTACTACTTATTTACTCTCGCCATTGTTTCCGACTAATAGTCTGTGTGAAAAGCGGAGAGCTTGGGAATAGAATAAAGTTGTGTATGAAATTTCATTGGAGAAGGAGGAGGAAGAAGGAGAGAGAGAGCCCAGTTATTTCTCTGCGTTTTACGTGTCTCTGTGTCAAAGCTCTAATTAATGAAGCATAAGTCAGAGTGAAACAATAAGTGCTTATTCACTATGAAAGTTTTTCAGTAATTTTGGAGAAAGTCTAGAGCCCCACGTTCTCCACTTTAAATGCATAGGGGGGGGGGGGAACACTGAGATATTATTAGTTTATAGGGAAATACTTATGTACAATACAAAAAGTATTATGTTGCAGCAGGCTCCACTTCTCCATGAAATGTAAAACGACGACATTCATTTAGAGGAACAAGAAATCCCATAAAAGTTGTTCATGTATGACCTATGTTAAAATGGGAGTGATGTTCAAGTTGTGTTGTGCGGTGTGGCCTGGCCTGGTCTGGCTTGGCTTGGCTTGGTTTGGCTCTTTGCTTGCTTTTTTCCCCTGATTCTAGCTAAATGTTCGCTGGAGGGAAGGAGGGAGGCATTATTCGGAAAATTGCATGCAACAAAATAAATGCATATATGTGGGCAATATTAAACCGTTGTTTGTTGTGGGGAGGCGGTTGATTGATATGCAAATTGTTGGAGGCTGCTACAACTACTACTGCTTACAATTTTACTCGCATTTATTTAATTTGAGCTCATAATAACTAAGTATTACTTATGTAATGTTGGATATAGAGTCATATTCATAGTCCACCACCACCATCATCATCATCGGCATACTGTATTTATTGTTAAAAAAACGTTTTAGGAGAGAGAGAGAAGGAAGTCGCTACAAATTTATCGCGGAGTTGCCATTGCCATGCCAAAGGCAAGGCAAGCCAGGGAAAGGGCATTTTTTTGTGGTGGGTACTCCCTCTTGGTCGTTTTGTCATTTATTTCCCATTATTTCTGTCCCAGCTGGCCAAAAAGTTTTTCATCTTTCACGAACTGACTTCCTCACTCGCCGCCGCGATGAAAAAAAAAGTAACATGGGAAAGTAGCGAGCTGGATGAAAGGAGACAGGAGAGAGAAAATCTATTAGGAATTGGACAAATTTTTGTATGGCACCCACCAAACTACTATTGTGTGAATAATAATATATGTTGAACTTAAGTAAATATTTACCGAAATGGGGAAATATTGACGACCTGTTACATAACCATAAAAAATACGGAAGATACCATATATTTAGCCGCAACCACCATCTGTCTATGCTGTGAAGGAAGCGGAGAAAGAGAGGAAGAGTAAGTTCCGCTCCTCTGACTTTCCCTGCCACCAACACTGTTACACTTGATTAATGGCTCAAATATGTATATGCAATAAGGGATATTCGATTGTGAAGGAGTGCCAACGGAAAAACTAGGTCTGACATGGCCTCATGGCTTGGCCTGGTCTCACTTTGCTTGACTTGAATCCATACACACGATGGAAATATAAGTTGAGGTTGTTTCTAGGTCAGAAATGATGCCTTGAGCAACTTGTGGAGTGACTGAGGGAGAATGTGAATATCGGCTACTAGGGGAAAAATCAATGATGATGATGATTATAATGATATTTTGAATATTTCGTTTTAAAAGGTCGAAAAAATCATGAGCGCTTTTGAGGGAAATGCCATGGCTATGCCCAACTTTATAGTTTTTTTTTGCGAAAAGCACACAAAAGGATTAGTCTGTGGAAGGAGAAGTTACTCCACAATTATTAGGAGGAGGTGAGGAACGAGGAGGATTTTATTCATGGCGTGATGTAATATATTTTTTGTTGGTATAATAAATCCTTTGATACAAGACGAGAGGAAATGAATGTCGCACAGCTCACTATGTAACGCGTATTGAGATTGCGATTGACTCCATTTCAAAATGAAATGGTGGAGAATAATAGCAATACCGCCCAGGGAAACGAGGAGAGGTTAACCCAGGAGGGAGGCAAATGGAAAAAAATACTTGCTTTCTACTTCTACTGGTGATACAAATAGGTGAACGGATGAAAAAAAGGAAATCAGCAGAAGAGAAAACATTATTGCATTTTTGAATTCCAGTGTAAATTGGTGGAAACCTTCTATGAGCACATTTTTTGCATTCCTTCTCCTCACGTTACGCATTGTTCTTGCCGAGGAGAAAAAAAATAATGAATGACCGGGATCGGATCGGCGGCCTCAGCTCAGCTCGGTTCGAGTGAGTTGAGTGCACATTCTGGGGTAAAAGTGGAAGGTATGCGAGTGCCGATTTATCTGGAGACAGCATAATATTAGTCTTGTTCGAGGAGACAAAAGAGACAAGAGCAATGACATGGGGGGCATGAAAACGCCTCTGACGAGGACAAAATAGATGTACACACTCGTATAATATTATGTTCCGTACGATGGCAATCAAACTCAAGCATACCAGTATGGGAACTGTCACTAGCCTATATATCTAGCATAATGGCAGAAAGTGTGGAAACGTAAAATATTGGTAGAGTTCATGACTTTTATTTATCAAGTCCACTCACTCAATGAATATTGTGGGGTACATAAAAGCCAATGAAATTCCACTTACACGCCATGATCATCGCTTAGACCGAGCTTTGAAGCTCTCGATTCGATAAGCAAAAATGCAAAAGCAGCAAAAAAATATGTAGCAGCGGCGGTAAGATATAAGTTATAAGCTACCTACTATTACTGCGCTGCGTACAAATAATTATTTAAGTCCGCGTAATCTATATTCTTCGCGGTCGACATCCATTATCATTAGGGGAGGTGTAACAAAATCATCAATCACATCAACCAACTTCCGCTTAGACTAGACACAAAGAACTTAAAAATTACAATCACAATCGTAGGTATGCTATTTTCATCGTAATTGGAAAAGCATAAATATGCGAAATGAACTGAGGCAAAGGAATTCATCCGTTAAGGACATTGTGCCATTTCGTATTATCACATTTTCAAATTTGGATTTGACCGATCGCCTCCTCTTCCAAGTCCCCCTTTTAAACTATATATGCATTCAATTTGGTTAGGTTAGGTTTATTTTTCTAAAAAAAATAGGAAAGAGAGATAGAGGGAGAATGAAATGGAGCTGTAGCTGTGTCTTTTCAGAGGAAAGTTTTGTATGTTGGTGGCATGGCTGTGTGCTTTATTGGTTGTTCCCCATTTTTGGGTTGCCACTTTTCTTTCACAGAAACGATATCATGCCTTAGGAGAACAATTGGGTGCTGACATTTAATGCCTCATAAATCGGAAATCTCGTTCATTTTCTTCTTCTTGGAAGCAGATGATATGATATGATACGATACGATACTGCTAATGTATAAAACGGGGATATGTATTCATTCTGAAAGAAAACTTGTTTTCCTATTGTGTTTTCGGGGCAGATGGAGAGACAGACAATCGCAAACCAAGTTTAAGCCTAGCCAAGTTATTCCGGGGTAGAGAAGGAAAGGCCCTCTCGTTTTTTTTAGAAATTCAGTATAAATAGATGCAGATGAATGGAAGGGAAAGGGGAACATTGTTATAAATAGTATGATAGCACTACTACATACTAGACCAGGATATAACGGTGGCGTAATTGTGAAAGAAATTGACTACTTCCCTTAAAATCACTCCTAATATTGATCTATCTATCTGCAACTGCGTATATATTTGGGAAGATGCATTGTCTAGATGAAAACAGGCTCCTCAAAAAAATGATGGAATGAGGCTCCTCGGATTTAAATACGTATAGGACCACATCTCCGGTTTTTTGCTTTCTTCAACGAGAAGGAAGTCGCGAAGACATGCTGAGGGCAATTGTTTGTCAGCTCGGGAAAGGGACTTCGCATTTACATTGTGAAGTCTGGTGCGAGAAGATAAGCACTATGTAGTGTGGAGTAGTCATCATTCCATTGATTTTATTTAGTGACGACGAATGTCTGAACTTCTCAGAGCCTTTCTCGTCTGGACTGGAAATATTTTCTTTCTATTGATTTGATGTCTGGAAAAAAAAGAAACTTGCCAAGGGAGACAATAACAGCTTCACTCTCTTGCTGCTACTTCATTTATGTACAATTAAATCCCAAACATTTTTAACAGTAATATGTATTTTATGTCCTCACGGGAAGAATAAATTGTTAAATTTATGAAGATCTCGGTTAAGGATAATAATACCTATGCATTTTGAATTTTAATTTGGTGGTTGAATGAGATATACCTATGTAGGCTTCATTGGATTTGTTGGCATTGGACAAAAATCAAATGAGCATTTCATCTTTCACCGCGGCCGTAATCTTATATTTACTTGAGCGTGACCTCGCATGCAATAAGTTTGGCCAGTCGCACAAAGAAAAATGTTAATCAAATCTCTGAATAAGCAATAGCAAATACACACAATGCACACATATTCATCAAAAGCTTGAAAGTAAAAAGCTTTCTTGTCTGTCGTGGATATTCAAATGAATTCAAACATAATTCACTTTTCAAAAGATACTCGGCGTTGGCTATTGGACTTTCATATATTCATTTATCCTCATACGTGCTATAGCTATAGTATTTACCGAGTATCTATGCCAATGGAGAAGTGGATTATGTAGGCTGGAGCTTTCGAATTGTGGGTTTACGTCCTGCAAAACATCTCATTACATTTACAGGTATGCTTCTTCTCAATCCTAAGTTTGAGATTTGTTAGGCAATTTACTTAATTTAAATCTGAAAATCGAGGACAGGACGCGTAGTAGATTTAACAATTTGTAGGAATTGTATAATGATGAATTAGAGGTACATGTGAATCGAATTTGCCAGAAAATTAAGGTATCAACAAATTTATGAGGATTATTTCAGCTCCCAGAAATACATATCTAATAGGAACGCGTGGTTGGGTCATGTAGGTTGAAAATGTCAAAATAATAATTCTGAAGAGGAAGAAGAGATCGAATGTATCATTAAAATAATGAAAGAAACCTACACAGAGTAGGTGGAAAAGACCACTACCACAATTATATTTCAAGAGGGAAAACATGGTTGAATGGTGATTACGATTATAATCCTGGTACCACTCTACTACATACTTACCTTTCACTGGTTTTTCCTTTTCATGTTAAATAAGGTAAGAATTTGTTCCCGAAAGTCTCCCACGTCTTTGGGGGCGGTGAAGTGAACAATTCTTTCGAAAGATCGAGATAAACAACTTTTCACGAGATATTCCATGACAGTAGAAAGTTGGCAGCGAGAAGTCCTTTTCCTGGTCCCACTTGAAAAGCAAAATAAGTGCAAATAAGTACGTGTGTCTGTCATCATTATTATCAACTTGTCAACCCACAAGATAAAATTTCTCTTAAGGGGGGGGGAAGGTGATAAGTAATATAATACTACTCTACGATGCGTCAGAAGCGACATAAAGATTGTACCTACATTACAGTTTCTTTTTTAAAAATATTGTAGCATTGAATGAAATCCGAGATTTCTGTGGACGAAAAAACAATGAGCAACTTGACCGAAATTTTACCTGAAAATTACCCACGCGTATTGGCTCTCCGTAAAACAATTTGCCAGTATCGAAAATGATACTTAAGTAGAATTCAAGCTTGTGGGTGGGAGAATCCGCAGTGGAGAAAGCTAACGTCAATAGGATTCGTATTTTGTATTCAGTAAAAAGTGTACATCCATCAAGAAGTGGATTGCTTGATGTTTTATCCAGGAACACAAACAGAGGCAAAGTATGTGGAGTTTAAGCCAGCATTGTTTTGTTTTGAAAACGGAGAGTGAGGCAAAGGTATACCGTTCTGACTCTGAGCCGCTGGTTTATTTTTTGCGTGACTTTGACGCTTAAGATGTAGATATAAAAGGCAATATAACCATAGTACCGCCAACAAGTAAGAAAAGCTTCCTGTCTTGAAAAGTCGGTGAAATTGCTTTTAACCGGAAAAGTTTGCGAAAAGAAAAACATGAGTAACCTGCAAAATGAATGACACGCAAAATGTAAAACTTGTGTATATGTATGAGAGAATTGAGAAAGTAGGAGCACGCTTTTTCAAGCGATATTTACAGAACGATTTTGCGGAGGAAATGACTTTATCAAAGTAAGTAGTTATAAACGAGGGAGAAGTTTGTTTTTACTCCCGGATTAATCTAAAGCAGCTTTATCTCCTTCATGAACACTGAAATGGATAGCTACAGGGGAGGAAATAATGTCCCAGTTTAAAAAGCTATTTAAAAAAGGGTTTCGAGCCGCGGGCGTCAAATGAGCAGTAAATGGGACATGAAACAATTTTTTGCATTCATTATTCTGCCTTAATTGCTAATTAAATCGGTATATTTTTTCGTCGGCTAGCAATTTACTCCTGGTGTTGCGGTAAAAGCCATTCGATTCTAGTCTGCACGCGAAATTGAGTCATGAAACCGTGACAAATTCCAGTTAACTCAAGAGTTTATTTTGCAATTAGCAAATTATCGTTCATTTCGATGAAGGCATTTCTATCTGAATTTCCCTTTGTTTGATTTTAAGAGTGCTGGTGAAAGTTTTCACTGCAGACTCCTGCTGGATCTTAGTCATCTTTAATGACGGCTTCTGCTGCGCGCATGCATCCAGTGAAGACTACAGCGATGGAATTTCTTCTTTTCAATTTTCAAGGTCATCTTTTCAAAAGTTATTCATACCCGCTCGTACGTACTGGTACGCGGTTTGGTTTTGCACGTACGCAACACATGTTTGAAGACAATGACACCGTGCATCGTGCATGCCTTTCTCCCGTACGCGGGTTCCTCCCCTAGAAAATGTCGTTCACGACGAACACTTTGATGCCGACGACAACGATGGGGGTTGCTGTTTTCCTGGTTGATAGAAGTGGCAAAATAATTTATGGTTTTGAGAAGAAGCCTCGTTTCTCGTTTCACATTTCACATTATGCAGCTCCTTGTCGTAGTCGCATTATATTACTGCATACCAACGTCAAGGAAATCATGCTTCTCACGCCCGCTCAAACAGGGAGTGTTTTTAGGCAATAGAAACTAAGCGACAAACCCATTACTTATTTTAGACTGGGAAAGGAAGAAATGCATTCCTGCAACCTATTTATTGCATTTTTTTCTTTTTCTCTTTGTATCATTTATCTTTTACCTAACATAACAGAAGAAGAAAGTGGGGAAGAGGAGCTCAGCTCAATACTCATTCGTAATAGGATAGGAAAGGTTGCCGCTTTATTTAAGTATGCTAAATTGTAATGATAATGATTTTATTTATGTTTCATTTCATTAATGTATGTAATGGGTGGCCAAGTTCTTCTTGATAATATCTTGTCGTGCTTATTTACAAAATATATTTTAGACAATGGGTTTTCTAACCTAACCTAACACTAAAGAACTCTAACTTAAAAAGGCCGACTACATCTTTTTAAAACTTCCTGCAGATAGCTTGAGTTTCTCGCACCTCATCAAAGTTAAAGAAACAAGGATAAAACAATAAAATGGGTGAAATCAATCTGTACAAGAGTTTGAATTATACTTAATTAACTAGTTAATATTGTCATGAGAAAAAGGTGTACATACATACATATTAGCAGTGATTAATAAAAAATATCCCTTCTTTGCTTTTATTTAGGACAAAATAAGGCTATTTGTGGGAACCGTATCATTAATCTGCATATTTTAGGCGACATTTTAAAATTCTAACAAATAAAAAATTGATGTCGAACACGAGAACATCATTGTATGTAATACTGTCCCAAATATCTAAAAGGCATGCACCTTGTGAGCTGAATAAACAATCAAAACTGTACGCTGTCGCTTTGGAGCACGAAAATAAAGTGAGCTTGCATCCCCTGCAGCGAATAAGTGTAGTTATGCAGCCGATAAATTCTAAGAAGTTTGAGCTCTCGATATTTTCTTTAAATACTTTTTGACATGTTACTCGATACCTGTTTTGAATACATCAAATAAGTATATATGGATGCATGTTCCTTATAAAATATCATCTCTGGTAAAACGTGTTTCTTTTCGGAGAAAAGCGGCTCTCAAAAGAAGGCGAAACAAAATGCTTTCAACTCATCATCCTCTTCGTCAGTCAACGCCAAAGGGAAACTTCAGCTTTCACACTTACTTACTTTTTCTATTCAGTTTTCTCTTTTTAAAATGATTTTTTTTCCTCGAAAACTCGAAGCACGGCTCATTTCTCCACTTTTGAAATGGAGGAAAAATAGGAGAAGGTAATATGCTCAAGTTACCTCGCAAGTATTGTTTCTTTGGAGGAAACCAAGCGTGGAAACTTTATAGCATGGAAAAGGAAGCGGCAGCAGCAGAAGTAGCAGCAGCTCCATTTTTTGGGCTCAAGCTTCCTTCCATTCGTTCATTTTCAGTGTTTTTGTTGCTGTTGGTAATGTGATGGTGAATATATGTGCATTGCATGTGTTGGTGCGTTGGATTCGGATCAGGACGAGAAACAAAGCACTCAAAATCCCATTTTTAAACGAAGTAAAGTTCGTACACATTTTTATTTTGTTTCTCTTTTTTTCTCTTCTCCGAATCGCACGGAAGGGGAATCTTGGCTATTTCTTACACCAACTCCAGCACATCACATCACATCATACCGGTCGGCAGCGGTAGCATGCAGGACCAGCAGCACCGGTAGAACTACAACTTCATACAACTTGGTTTTTAAACAAGCGTAGTAGAAAACAGCTAAGAAAATGATGAAACGATAGGTAGTACAAAGTAGCACGGACACAAGACGTATTGGTTGGTTAACTTCACATTCTCTTCAAGATGTTATTCTTGTGTCATGTGAGTGAAAATGATGGGGGTACAACTATGTTATGTAATGCTTGTTGTTCCCTTCGTTTTTTAGAGTCGCGCACTGCACTCACTGTTGTGGATGGATGGACCATCACCATCATCATGATGATGGTGATGGTGGTAACCTATCATCCACTCCACCCTCCTCTTGCTTCCTTGTTCTGACAACTTTTAGGTAAATTACGTGACTTGACTCACAAAAAAATATATCTCCAACACTGAACACCGGAGCCACACCACAACGCCAACTGTATCCAATAAAAGATTCCTCGTCATTATTATTATCAGCATTACACTGTATTTGTACTAGGCTGCTGAGACTACAATTTCCTCGATTTATTTTCTCCAATACTTTCTCCTCTAATGCATCCTATTTGTTTGGGGGACAAAGATGAGCTCGGTCAATTTAAATGACACATCATTTAAGCATGGAGAATGAAATGAAAATCAAACTTGAAGCTTCATTACGTTTGTTTCTCCACAAATATGCACTACTACCTATTCTGCTGTAACGAGAAAGTGATAGAATGCAAACGGAATTCTATTAAAGTTGTTTTTTACGAACATCTGAAAGTTAGTTTAAGGCGGAAGGGTTGTGTGTTGTGTATGGAGTGCATGCATACCTTTCCTCACGAACCGATGCGATGTATCCATCAGTCTTGATAGATTTTTCTGTAAGGCATGAAACCAATATTGTGGAAAGAAGACTTGAATTGAAAATAAGTGAGCGAGTTGAAGCTGAACTGAACAGATTTTCATCTTGTCTCTGGATTGTCATAAGTACTGCTACGTTATCCGAACCAAACACATAAACTAAAACTTCTTTCTTCACTTTTTTTTCCTGTGGCTATAGCTCTAGTGTGGCCTCGCCTTTTGAAATGGAGATGGAGACCGTATTGCTTTCGAATGAAATGTGTATTTACACAAGCGTGTAAAGATTTCCATGATACGTAAGCATTTTTTTCTAAATCTTCATGGTTTTTACTCCCATTTCAACTTTATTTTCTTGTCTGTCGACAAGTAAGAAAACTAAGTTGAAAAACATTTCGTCTCAAAGATTTCCTTTTTCTCTAAAGTTGAGGAGGAAAAACATATGTAGGTATATATTTTTTTTATCGGGAAAATAAATATATAGTGGTGGGACGAGTCAGTGCATTGATTTAGGAAAGGTGAACTTTCTCCGTGGAATGTGTGTGGTATCGCTCGTCGTCGTAAGCAAGGCATTCATGATGAAGTACACATGACAAGACATTTTTTTTCAAGAAATGGACGATAGCTCACGCTCCATGTCTTTCTCCTTGTGCATTATATTTTTTGTCAATGTTAATGCAAGATCCATTTCTTCGTACTTACCTTTTGCCTCCTTGCGGTGGAGGGAGGGATGGAATGGAGACTGTGTCTGTGTGTGCGAGTAGTTTGAAAAAAATAACTTTAAAAAAGGGAAGAAACTTTTCATATGTATTCCATTTTCAAAGTTGTTTCTTTACGTAACGCTTGTTTTCTTGGGGGTCTGGCGTGGCGTGGCGGGTGCCGAGAATTTCAATGCACACGTCGTCCTCGACCGTCCGTCCTCACCCTTTTCTCCAGCCAGAATGTAGTAGCGGTAAAAAAACTATTTTTAGTTTTTAAGGAATATAGGGCAGCACACGAAAAAAATATTTGGAAACACCGACAGCGAGTAAAAAAAATATTTAGAGGCAAGTTTTTTTGTGGCAGTTGTGATACGATACGATACACATATGAACATACAGAGAAGAAGAGGAGGACGGAGAGAAGGATATTTTCGTGATACCTTCTTTCTCACTCAAGTTGTTTCTTAAAAAGTGGAAAATGCTTTATGCATAAGAAGAAGTTGAAGGCTGAAAGCGAAAGAAAAGTTTTCAGTTCCACTTGTTATTATGGAACGGGTTGGTTGGCTTATTGAAAATGAAACCAGCAGCAAAGTTTTTCCCGAAGAAGGTGGATGGAAAGTAATATTAAATGAGGAAGAAGAAGAGTCGCAGCTGAGAAAATGATGATGATGATGACGATGATGTGATGTCGGAACTAGGGCTGGCTAGGTTTGTTAAACACCCTCTCCTGCCAAGCCGAGCCATGGGAAAGCGTGCTATTCAAGTTTCAAGGGTTGCAGAACGTGATTGTAAACTATACATTTTGGAATGAATCTAATGTATAGATAAATTGAGAGTGCTTTAAGAAAATGAGGAGTTATTTTTGAAGAGGAAGATTTTTGAGTGAAATGCTGAATACAATTTGATGAAATGGATAAATATGGTGGTAGCGGTGGTTACAAAATAATATGGATGATGACAGTTGTTCTCAAGTTTCATTTTCATGGACGGATGTATGCCTCATATGACGGGAGAAAGTATTGGTATTATTGCTACATATTATTATTATGTGCATAAGAGTACTTACAAGATGATGGCGGATATTGTGACTTTCCTATTCGAGTCAATCATTATCCTCACCGAGATTCCCATCACGATTATGGATAATATTTTCACATGGTTTCACATCAACTTTTCGCGAATGAATGAAGTGAATGGATAGGGAGAGAAGGGAAAAAGACGGAGGATGTGTGCCACATTATTTTCTTCTTCTTCTTCTCCACTTTAATGCAAAAGTATCAATTTCCGTTCTTCAACTCTTGTAGAAAAAAAGTGAGTGGAACAGTGGAAGAGAGGGAAATAAAACTTGTGCGTTTTCTCACTTAAGAAGCTAACTCCGAAAACTGGATGGGCGAACATGAACAACGGAGAGACTTAAAAAAGGGACATTATTCAAATTTATACATCTCACATGTAAATGAAGGCTGACAAAATAAGAGATGCGAATGAAGAAAAAAATGGAGGAGAAAGCAGAAAAAAGTTTTTTTCGAGCCTCCTGTCAAGCTTTTATTTCACGCGTTGCTTGTTTTCTTGT
>JAHZNI010002491.1:0-12626 GCA_027744415.1 Seira ritae | reverse complement strand
CAGTAACTTTTCACAATCACAATATAATCATGCTATCTAACTGTCTCAGTCGAGGACTGACCTACATTAGATTCCAACGAAAATGATAATCTTTTAGACGTGTACATTTGAGCCTGTATGCATTCTTACCGCTCATTTTTCATTCTCATCGTTCATCATACAAAGTAACAGAAACAGAGACTTGCTCAAACGTGTGCATAGGTAATGAGTCGCAGATTTGAGAGAGATGAAGGGAGCAATGTACTCTGTCCAAACGAATCATGCGTAAAATACATAACTTAAGAGAGGAGAGAAGGACGCCTACACACACTCACATTCATTCAATATTTTGATGAACTTTATCAAAAAAGTATTTTTTGTAAGTGGTTATCAGAACAGTATTTGCAGTTCGAGAAAGTATCAATTTACTTTTTATTCTAATACAATAATTTAATGCTTTCAACATGCATTATTTGAAAAGGGGAAGAAAATTAGCGATGCACAAAAATAATTGCAATAGCAATCACGTCCCTCTCCGTCTGATACCTGTCTGTCTATCTGTCATTCATCTGAACAGAGTGTAATAACGATTGTGTGCGCTCTACACATAATAAATTCATATTCATCCATCCATATTTTCGCAAACAGATAAAGACGGTTCTCCTCTGCTCTCTCATGACTAGCGAAATTCATTCTCTAGCGTATTCCTACTCCATTTAAACTAATTCACATTCGAACGAGAATAATAAAGCTTGTTTCATCATTTCATAAGTTAAAGTAATGTGTAAAATCATGTTACTTGCAAGCAAATCAAGCCTGCCTCTTCGATGTTACGAGCGGAGAAAAAAATGCATAAGATGGTGATGTTGATTATTACAATAATTACACCGGCTTAAAAAGGTGTGCATTGTTGTTATTGTCATCATTATTTTTATGCATTTTTCTCGTACGTGATGATGATGATTGCAAATATGCACACACTTTCACTTTGATGAAGACCTGCAAACTCGAGTCATCTTCCCATTCAATATTTTAATGCAGAATCATCATCTTCATGTCGTCCCTCTCCTTTCAGAATAAAAAGTGTCAGCAGTAATTTCAGTATGATGATGATTTTTTTCAGCCTGTCAAATCATTTTGCACGAATACCTGAGTCCCATCAATCATCAGCATAATGTTGAGCGTATGGTTTACAATATTAAATATTAGAGAATATGCCGCTCTAGCCGACCGCTCTATCGTTGTCAAAGAACAGTTCATTCAAGAAATATATTTGCAGTCATCTTCCCGTCTGCATCTTTTTCAGACAACTTTTCTGTCTTGCTGTCTAATTCATAACAATAAAATTATGCTCCTTAAAAATTTCCCATGCTTTGTAGACTTTTGATTTTGGCCTCATGAATAAATCAAACAAAACAATAGAGAACAAAATGGCAGAGTATCAAAATAATTTTATTGTGTGAGCCTGTGAACAAGAGCATGCAAAGTGACAACGGTGCGTGGGTAGTATTTTGCAGTTATTGAAATAAAATGAGTTTCAATTGTTTAAAAAATTTGCCACCATTTGAAATTAAGTAGATACAAATATGTGCACTCTGCTAGGTATATTTAGACTCACAAAGGAGCGCTTATTATCTTACATTCTTTTCAATCATCTTTTAATTTACTAGAATTATGAATATTTACATTTTGATTAATAAGGGGGCGTACTTGTGCGCGTGCAGGTCTAGAAAGCATGAAAAATTCTTTATTGCCTTAGTTTAATCAGATGAGATAACTACCTCTCATCATTGTTATGTAAGAGGATAAGTCAGCCGCCTAATTAGAATGCTATGCCGCGACTGCTGATGCGTAATCCTGATGCATTATATTATGATTATTATGACTCGATTGTTTTATAATTCATTATTTTCACAATTTGTGAATTGAATAAGTTAGGTTGTCTATCATAACTGGTAGCAGACTTCCCACATGAATTTAAGGAGGATATTTGTGTATTTAAAAATTAATTTTTTTACCTATTTAATAATGGTTTGAATTTCATTAAATAAACTGAATAACTCGAAACACGATGAGTTAGACAAAAATTTAAACCATCAACTGTTGTATATGAGCATTTTACATTTACAACCGCTAAAAATATTGCAAATTATGCCATATTAAAAAAATATATTTTACTCACATCAATTTCAAAGGTAGTAGGAGAATTCATTTTTAGTTTATTGTCGAGCTTTCAAGCGGTTCTCCACACTTCTTCAGGAAATATATTTTAAATTAAATATATTTTAATTTCTTTTTAAGTAAATTGGATCCTAAAGGGTATAAAACGCGAAGTTAAAGTTAGCGGATCAAAGTTAGCGCGAACATAAATCAAAAAGATTCGATAAAATCCCATGAATGTGATCCAATTTATTTTGATGAGAAGTTTAATAAAAAGTAAATATGCTTATGCTTGTGTGGTTTATTTGATGGTAAACTCGCATTATTTTACATATCATGCGTTAATGTAATACATAATACATAATCTCTGTGTGATACTGTGGTTTTCTAACTTAAAAATGATTTAAGTAGATCAATCGAAGTGTAATTCGCTAATCGGATAAAGTATGATTCTAAAATAAAAGCAGATTGCAATGATTACATCGTTCGTTAGGTTTGAAGTTTCTCTATACCAAGAGAAAATCAAACTGCCTTTAAAATTCTCTCTTGAATCAAATTTTATAGCACAACGCATACATTTTTGTCAATGAACCTTGTGGAATGAAATTTTGAATGTCACACAAAACTAATTTTATACATATATATTTTTTCAACTTTTACTTTTAATTTAGAATGCGATCACAAGATCGTCAGAAATGGAACGTTAACCTCAATTTTGTAATGAAAAACTAAATTGGTATGCATGCAGTGTTCATTCATGCACATTTATTTTCACAAAAAATTAAAGCGACATGAGTCGAGATTCGAGATGACTTACTGGGTTGAACCGAACCACATATCTTATTTNATTCATGCACATTTATTTTCACAAAAAATTAAAGCGACATGAGTCGAGATTCGAGATGACTTACTGGGTTGAACCGAACCACATATCTTATTTTAATTTTACAAAGAGCAATAGAAGGCCAAACATTTTATTTAACTTTTTAGCGGTTGATTTTGATTGAATTTTGAATCAATTTACAAGAACTGCGTTGCATACATACACCTGAGAACTGTGACCTTGGTTTAAATAATACAATAAGGTTTAGGCAAGTTAGGGACCGTGTTCATGACGTAGATAACATCTCTGTAGTTCGCTTCGTGGCTCGTAGAATGTTGTTATGATTGAAAATATGGACTGCATCAGCAGTATTTACTAAAACCATTTCAAATCAACGTGAACATATCAATATTATTTCCTAAAGTCCTTCATAATCATATTAACTTGAATCTTGAAAGGGCTCAATTAATCTTCTGAAGGTTTGTCTACTATCCCTAATTATTGGGATGACATTATTACATAATGTATTAAATCCTAATCTTTTTGCATGCTGGTGCCCTTGTAGACTTCCTCTGAAGTACGCATGTATTCTAAACTATCTTAATGCGCCATTACCAAGAACAATCTTTAAATCACTTCGTGTGAATATTACATAATGTTAAGAAGAGATTGATATTAAATGTTATTCAGCAGTTTTAAAAATACTTCATCTAGTTTTCACATTCAATCTCAATTTTATCACAAACTTAATGTGAATTACTTTATTACGTCCTTTACAATTTAATGAGTTTGAAATGAGAGATGATAGTACAGATGTTAAATAAAGAACGCTACTTAACTCACAAATTCCTAAATTACAAATTACAATCTACGAACGTAATGCCTGCATACACACAATATTATTTTGATGAATGAAGATCAACAGGGAAGACGGGTTGTGACATTAAATGCGAACGAGATAAGATTAGGTCATATTTATTGCACATGGGAAAAGGTCAAACATTGCTATTTCGCACGACATTTTGTTCTCACAGCACAGTTTTAGGATATGCATTAGATAACCAAAAGGCCACAGATTTTTTACGGGGAAAACAAAATGTATCTTCCTTGGCATTTCTTTATACTATACCATCAGAACTGCATTATTTATCTAGTACAAACGAGTTTACTGTGAAAAACTTTTCAAAAAGATCTCGCCAATTCCAATAATTTGCTAATAGAGTAGCCTTACGGCGGCTCATTGGTATTTGAAAAGTTCGAAACATGCAATCTTTGGCCATCAGCAAAATCATAGCATCGTCAAATTTAAGTACAGTATGAGTTACTATTAGGTAATATAACTCATGCGAGCCTTTATCTCATCAAATCACTAAAAGGACAACGAGAAGAGGCAAAACAATCCACACGAAGAAAGGAAGAAGATGAAGATTATCAACAATCTCACAATACATTTGTTCACAGCCATGGGTATTATGCCGGCAAAGTTATTTTCTTGTGTTATCAAAGTACATTAAAATTGATCCCATCTCTGATCTCATCTGGTAAGTTTGTGCAACAAACGAATGCAATCCATGGGGATGATGATAATAATACAAAGTTGTTCCTACCCTTGTTCTTGCTTCGTTCGTGTGACTGCAATTACTAGCACCTGTTTGATAATTTATGTGCAGCTTTTATAGCGCCTATTCACAAAAGAGTGCAAACTGCAGAACTATATGGATGCTTTCTTGTTCCAAATAAAATACATATTCTTTTTTATCACCACCGGATCACAGTATGATAAAAATGAAGGAGGCAATTAAATAAATGCCATGTGGCACTTCCAGCCAGGCCTATACCCCCACAGCAGGTTATCTATGGAGTACACTTCAAATAGAAATGTTTTACGATGAGATGAGACTTTTTTCTTCAAAAGAAATCCAGTCCAAGAAAAATAGGCAATATTGTACCAAAAAGCACCGCGCTTTTAGCTGCATGTGCAATGTCATCATGCCTCATTCTAAATAGGCGTTGCAAGAAAAAGAACGCAAAATGCAGTCATGTATTAACTGTAAACCTGTTTAAAACCTGATGTTAAAGGTACATGTTCCAGCTACCTTGATTTTTTTAAATTTCGAGGTGACTGAAGTGCAGCTTGAGGACATGATTATGCATTAAAGATTGCATGGCATTAGCATTTTGGTGTTCCTGTTGAGTAACAACTGTAAATTTCTAAGATATTACGTAATCTTTCTCCGTGCGTGAGGTTTTAGTTTTACTGACCGACGAATGACCACTTCATTCTTATCTAATCTCGCAGCATTAACATTTTCAGCGCAAGAAAGTCTAAATGTACTGCGCTGTCCGATGCGGTCGGAAACGGGACACTTCTGTGCAACTGCTTTTCTATGCAACTTTCTATGCATATTAACTCTCATGAAAAATGTGCGTGGATGCCCAGCAATTAAGCTCAGCTCAGAAAGAGTAAAGCTCCATATTTCATCTGCAATCTTTTCCCCGAGATAGCTCGTTCTTTGCTGACCCTCGAGCTGGTCGCATGACATTTAATAAGCTGCTTTGCATTGATACGATATGTACTATAACTTACAGCAATACACATATTTTATGGGTGAGTGAGTAGGCAGACCATGACTTTGGTATTTTCTCTGCGTGTTAATCAAGGTAAAAAAGTATCACAGAAGCCGCATTACAACTTCTGTCAACTTTTAGGAAAAGGTAAGGCTTCTTCAGAAAAAATAATTGAATATGTGCTGGCATACTGTACAGTACAGTACAAAGGTCAACAATTTCTTAATATTTTAATTGAAGAGGACGTGCGTATGGGTTATCATGAAATGTATGCATGGCTGATGGCGTACGGTACATGACTTTTCCTCTCTTAATAAATTCATTCAATTCAACATTCAACCAGGCAAAGCATTTCAAAAGTTCATCATGAATTCATAAAGCCAAGAAAACCCACTTCGCATTCAAAGGAAAGCTCTGCCAGTCCATATTGCTCATTTCTTTGCAATTTGACTTGTGTTGGTAGTAAGTATGTAAGTAGAAACGATCGATAAAATCCTGAAGTCAGTGGTCCAAGAAATCCGAACTTTGGCTTAGATTGTGCAATGCCATTTGATTGTAAAGTGAATGTATCCCTTTCTAGAAACCATACACTGCAGAAAAAGGAGATTTTAAATCATATTTTGAATTTTTGTGAAAATGAAAACTATCAGTTTCAGATTGAAAAGCTAGGCAGCAGGCAACAAAGCCCCCACCACAACGCAACATGATCAGGATCACGAAGTCATACTTCTGACATGTATTGCCACTGAATTTCATTTGGGATGTCGATAATACATTCCCCTTCAAAAGTTTTTCCTATCACATCGCCCATCTCGATATTTTACATTGAAAAAATGAAAAAAGCAATAGTAAACCATTGCACGAGATTCTTTGAAGGAATCTGAGATTTTAATATTTTCGAAAATGAAACCACATCGAAGATTAACTAAGAATATAATACCAGAGTTATCTAATCACAGGAGTAATAAACCTGATCCATCTGCCGGAGATAATGATGATGGCAGCAAAGAAAGGAACACGTAAGTTGGCATGTAGTTATTATACCAGACAATCGCGGAAAAAGATTGTTAAGGAAGAAGATGCTCAATGCAAAATCTGAAAGTTTTTCCCTTGTAATAATCACAATCGAAATCGTATGGGCCAGAGGCGATGATGAAAAGATATTACGAAAAATTGAATTCGTACGTAGGGTAATGATTTGAATTTTAAAAATCAAAAGCCAGCATGTCCCCTGCACGTTTCAAATACATTTTAAAGTTTTCACATTACAAACAACAACAGACAACAGGTATGTGGATGAATTTTTTTCGCATACGAGTTGCAAGATTTTTTACCTATCTTCTTGAACATGAAGTGAGTATTTTTTGCATTGGTTGGTCCGTATACATTACAAAAAGGGATTTTTTCCTCAGTGGATTGTGGTATCATGTCACGGTTTTACAGAAATAAAATTGGATGGATCTTATCTATCATAAAAAACTTCTTATCAGCTGCTGTGGTTTTTCTCATTCTGGAGAGATTTGCCAAACAAACAAATATAATATGATTTCACTCATAGGGCTTCTCCCTTCTCCGGATAATTCAGCTTACATAAAATCCAATAATGATACGTTATATAAAGCATGAAACACCTCTTCTTTCTCTATTCATAGCTTTTTTATGTTTTTTTGCTTAAGGCAGCCTACGCGATATCACACACTTATTGTTCTTCCATTGTAGTAAAAAGCTTGCCACGACCACAACGGAATCCGATTTTCTAAAGACAACTCTCTCAATGAATGTGTTGCAATGTCTGGCCAGGAAAAAGAGACAAGAAAGGAAAAAATCTAATTTCCTTTTTCATTTCAATCCATTAAATTTTATGTCCATGAACTTGAATTATTCCTCCGAGAGAGACCATAGAAAGCTCTGCCGATATGGTATGGTATGATATAACGAAATAGCTCATAAAAAGATGGAACTTTTAGGGTTGAACTGTGCTTAGGAAGCAACATGATAGCTTCTCTATGCGTGAAAAAGAATGGTCTACTCTACTCAAGTACGCAGCTTTGATACTCTTTAACATTAAAGGCTGTATGCATTACACAACATTTTATTATGTCGCTTGAAGATGTTTTTGTTTTATTTTTTAATAATCACTTAATTTAAAACACACCATCATGTTGCTCTGCTTTTGAGACATCATGTTATACTTACATGGAAAATAACTTTCTTAATGAATCATTAATTTGTTATAATTATTCAGCAAGTAATAAAACTAAATACTTCAAAACCGTGTTGGTGTCGGCCAGAGTAAAATGCACATTTTGCATATAATTACCACTCGCAGCAATTATGTCTACTGTAGTGATCGACTCCAAGTTAACTTTTCTCACGTCTGCTCCATAAGTCGCAGATGAATCCATGTAATGTAGCAGAATGTTTAAAAAACAAGAGTCATTTTAGTAAAATTCTCTTATCTTGCATGACGAAGCGAAGCAAATGTCCCGGGACAATAGTCCTTAAAAACTTCGGAATTCTTTTTACAATGTGACTGTGACTCTTACAAACTGTAATTGGTATGATTCTACTCCTACACTCCTCCATGCTTCCTTTTACCACTGTGTTTTTCTCAGCGACCAGCGTTATTGTTATTATTGAATACAGTACAGGGGGCTTCTTTCTCTCGCTTGGATAAGCACTCGAAATTAAAGAGCTGTAAACTTACTTTTATGGACAGTTTAATTAGGCACTTATGAAAGTTGTAAACGTCTTTTCTGGAAAGATTAAAATCAGATTTTATTCGACAAGATCAGACTAGTCGTGAGACCGGCACTTACTCCAGGATTAATTTGAACATTCATTAAAAAGAAACTTCACCATCATTTGTTAAATATGGTATGCGTAAACTAGTAAATAGTTGAAATTAAAATTCTTCTGTCTGGACTGGATACACGTAAAGTTAAGATGCTTTTGAGGGTACATTGGACATGGAACACGGAAACAACTTGATAGGAACCTATTCAACAGTTTATTTGGCGAAATTGAAATGAAAAGTAAATGTGAATGAGAATGAATACTGTAACTAGAGGCTTAGACTGTGCAAATAAAAGAACAATTTCAACTCTTTTCCTTTCCAAATAAGGCCTGCTTAATTCTATGGTAAAAGATTAGAGTTGGACAATAGTAATTTGCTTTTGATCCAGTCTTGTTCGCCTGCGCTGCGTGCTCTAAAAAGACATTTTCATTTTTGTTGTCAATGAACATCAAAGTGTGTTGAGCATACACATGTTTTTTAGAGTACATGACAGAAGCTGAGAGTAGAAACAGACGAATATTCATCTGTTTCGCACACAACTCCAATTTCCTCCGTGTAAAATTACAGAGCTGGAACGATTTCCTTACAAAATGCAGCATGAAAATGGGTTTGGGAAAGAAGAATTCATGTCCAATTTTCTAGCATTTTCACTCCTTCAAAGTTGATTAAGTGCTATGTTACATCAACGCCAACGCTTCTGCTCACTTGAGAGAACTAGCTACTCACAATCGGACTCGACGTACATACTCCACTCACTCCTCCATTTTATTTATGCCATGGCTGGGCTGATGGAAAAATGCAATTTCATTGAGGACTCGTGCGTGCACGAATCATACTACCAAATCTCAAGTTTTTTCATGGAATTACGAATTCAGTGTTTTAAAAGTCATGTTCATGTGCAATCATTTCGTTGCTTTTCATTTTCAGTCAATTTCAAAGTTGTGATGTAGCCGTAGCCACTTCACTCATCATTTATTAGTGAGTGGAAGAATATGAGATTCAAAAAATCGTTAGAAACTTCTGTCAACAGTTGCAACGATGTTCAAACGCATCGTATTTCGACAGACTGCGTAGGCACTAAAGTCTAAAACATGCTCATGTCCTGAATTAGTTGCATAATTTTTTTAGAAATCATTATGCAAGCTTTTTCCACTGACTGATGGTGATGATGCAACAATACAGTACACTTGGTTGTGATATGAGATTGAAAGCTTTTGTGAGGAAGAAAAAATGCTGCACGTTAACATCATCAGTATGAATATATAGACAGCGTCCATCATTGATCTGGTTTTTAAAAAGGACTCTTCTAGTGTAAATTTACCAAAACCGGACGGATCAAAGTCTAAACAAGCAAGTCGGCATGAATGTCCTGGTTTGGCCTGGCACTGGTATTTTCGTATAGGAAAGGCTCGATTTCAGTCGAGTCGAGATTGAAATATCCTTTCATCAAGAGCGAGACGAAGAACCATCATGATTCAGACAGAATAAATCAACGCATTTAGAAATAGACTCACAGTCAAAAAAGGAATTTTTATCAACTCTGTTTTCCCCAGTCATTCCCGTTTTCATTGTTCTTTTTTAAACAGAGATTCAGCATACACTTTGTCATTCATCTCGAAAGAAGGGCATCTGTCTGCTTTTTTCGCCAATTTAACTCATTGTAGAAAGCCCTTTGAACAATATCTAGCTCAGCTAAATAGGTATATCCCCGCACTAATCATATAACTTTTCATTCATGATTTGCAAGCAAGAAAGTTTTGATGATGTTGTCGGGCAAAGCCTTGTTCCGCTTTTCTAAAATTAACATATGAGGCGAAGCTTTTCTTCTCAGGCATATGATGGAAAAATTTCTGGACACCCGACCGACATTGATAAACCCCGCAGGCGTAATTCCTAAGACAGCTATTTATTCTACTGACAATGCAAGAGTAGCAGAAGAGCTTCTTATTCTAAAACTCCGTGCAATGACTGACGATCCTGAAAAAGAAAAGGACGGGAATGTAAGACTTTGTCTCTGTCGAGCCATTAAAAAGAATGTTTAAAAAATTGGTTAACATAGAATTCATTCCTTCCTTTTATCATACTTTTAAGTAAGCCCATGGGCTTTACCATGATACTATTAAAACCAGTATAACTAGAATGAAGTTGATATTGTTATTTGTAGACCCGAGTGAGTCTGATGATGAGAGAATAAATAAAGTAGAAGTAAATAAACCGAGCGAGATAGCTAGCCTTCAGTAATGTGTTTACCTGTCACTGTTCTTTCATGGGAGATGTGATGGACCGATGTTGTGATCACGGAATAAGCTGTAGAATTAATGGGAATATATATGTGCCTACCTAGGTAGACAAAAGAACCAACAATGCCGGTAAAGAAGAAGCTACAGCAATCACGAAGCTCTGACTACTTGGGAGAGATCTGAACGGTACATATTTTTCTAGAATCATTTGCTTTCTAAATGCTGTCTTACACCGAATTCATGCGTCTCCTGATGAAGGGTTGACTTTTTAGCGTCCAACCCTTGAAATGAAATTGTTGCGAGTTCGCTAGTTTAGAATCTTTCATTTTCATTCTACATATTTGTCGATGCATTCAAAAGAGTTGAGGAAGTGCATTGCGCATCACATCACTCCCTTCCCGTTTCATTCTTCTTTCGTGAACTGAAGGATCCATTACGACTGGTTATTGTCTCTTTGTACTATTGTCGTTTGTACATCCAAAACAGTGAATCCCGCAGGATTACACATTCCGATTTATCTTCCAAGTCTACTAATTTACAAAGGATTACCAAGTACATACTCCCTCTGATTGTTGAAGATGATGAGCATTTTATCGGAAGAAGAATCTCTATTTCATCTACTTTATATTGAGTTATGCTAAAGGAGAGGTTCTAAACCGTTATTATTACATAGTGATGTGAAATCGAAAGCTTGAAAATAACAAGTCGCCCTTGTTTTCAAATAATGATTATTTCGGTACATTTATCATTGTTCAAAACTTGGGATAAAGCTCATTTGGTAAATAGAATTTGTACATAATATTTTATCAAATATTTTTATGCATCAGCAAAATGCAAAACTTAAATCGCCTTGCGTGAAACTTTTGAAACTGAATATGTGACAAAGTCATGAAAAAACAATTAATCCAAATAAAATGTACCGTATTGCATAATTTATGATAAATCATCCTCATTCACTAGTACATTCATACCTTATGGGAATAGATTTAGATTGCGTATTTTTCTACAAAAATCGCCTTATATTTTCAGCTTCAAGGAAAATCCTATAAATTGCATAGGAAATGAGGATAAAAAATTGCCTTCTTTCCTTGTTTAGCTCATAATTCTCAATTTACATGCAATTCCACAGTTTTATGCGTGCGTCAAACAAAATTCCGATTATCCTACTTTACTCGCATGAAAACACCTTTTTACTCAATTTCACATGTCTGATCTGTCTAAATTATTAATAGTTTCAGGATAGGGGAAACTCATAGGTAGTAGCAGCAACCACACAGTTCACAACAAAAGCGACTCGAGTTTTTGGTACAACGCTAGCCTCTCCACGGTCTCCACTCTTTGTTATCCACTCTTTGTTAGTCTTGAAAATTTGACAGACAAAAAGAAATCCAGTCTGTTAAAGTCTGCTTTTTTAAAAGTCCAGAAGTATAAGACCGTGAACATAGTCTTCGAATCTTGAGCTTACGTAAAACCCTGGGGAGAACAAGAAGAACGAAATGAGAGTGTAAGAGGAAAAGAATTCTCTTGCTACTTACCGTATCTGCTTACCTACTTGAACCTCATGAAAAGGGCTTCTGTTTACCTAGACCTAATACATATCTGTATTTTCTAATCCAACACAAGTTTGTACTTTATTGTTGACGTGTCTATCGTAAAAAATGCAAAGTTACATTAAATATTCATTTTCATAACGTCAAAAGCATTTTGGTCTGAGGAACAGGAGTGAGTATTTTCGTGTTTATTCTAGTTATTGCCTTTTAGTTTGCTAGAGGAACACAGCATGGAGAAACGGCTTCCATTATCAGACTTGTTTCGTACATGCATGAGAGAGAGAGCGACAAATTCTCATTGTGAGGAGTAGACAAGTCCGAACTGCATGTCTAAAAATACTTTTGTATTTAAATTCCTGACTTAAGTGTATGCTAAGAAATGGTTGGGTAATTCTTTAACTATAATTGCATTCAATACTAACGCAATTTTATTTTTTTGAACACGACAATAAATAAATACCCTGTCCCAAATGAATATTACGCACTGAATTTGTTCGAAAGAGCTCTGC
>JAHZNI010002490.1:0-19032 GCA_027744415.1 Seira ritae | reverse complement strand
CAGCTGATGACTCTTTCCTTCCAAGTCTATTTTCGTCCTTTCACAATTTATGTTTTTTTTCTCATATGAAGGTTTAATAGAGTCCTGTATCTGCCACAAAATTGCACAGCAATTTTAGTTGCTCCAAATAACAATAAAAATTCAGTAAAGATGAAGAGAAGGAAAATTCAAGAGCATTCATTGGCTATGGCTATATATATCTCTCTATAGATTCAATGGGTGGAAAGGGGTTGAGAGAGAGAGAGAAACTTTACAAGTCTTTTCTCATCATGATGACAAAGAAGCAAGAGAAATATTTCACCAGTATTATCTCTTTTTATTATTTTTGTTGTACTACATCTTCTTTGCAATATCATCTTGTATTTAGTTATCTTTTCTTCATTTTCATTATATGTATTCTTGGAATTGGATTCACAATTTGGGTTATTCTTTCAAGATCTTTTGTGTTTTATGGAGGGTATATTTTTTCCTCTTCTACACAATAAGTAGGTATATGAGGGGTGACCGACTGTGCTGTAACAGGCAGGAAAACGTAAAAGTCGACTAGTTGACTGAATGACAACCCTGCTTTCATGTCTTATAAAAATGACTATTATAACGACAGTTTTTGTTTCATTTTTTTCTAAGATACAAGTAGTAAGTTAGGCTGCTACCTTTTTTGTATGTATTCATGTCGATGAAAAAGAGAGAGAAAGAAACAGCTTTAGATTCATTCATGTCGATAAGATTCTAGTTAGCTAGGATGTCGTCTCATCGTCATTTTGTGTGTTAGTGGTGCTTGTGCGATTGCAGACGAAAAAGTATGCAAAAATATTATCAGCGCGCTTCGCTATGACTATGACTATGTTGATAGAGGGGAAAACCTGCATCAGGCCAAAACAGAAGGCTTTGTAAATTGTAGAAAAAGAGAAGAGATGAGCTATGAATGGAGCTGTGCCAAAAGGTTAGCCAACTCTTGTGACCTATATGTGTGCATGCATAAATTCTGAGCTCCCGGCCCGAAAAGAAACCCAAGCACACAGGACAGAAAATCCACACAGAGAAGGAGTAGGAGTGAGAAGGGGGAAGATGGAAAAGAAAAATAAGTCTTTCAAGAAGACTCGCGAGTCTGCTGACTGTTCTTTTCTCTCTCGTTCCATGAATGCCGAGTCACCAAATAACATCTACAGAGAGAGATACTATATCTAACGACATTTTTTCTCTCTCTCTATTTTCCCATCTTATTTCTGCTTGTTGGCTTCAACCACCACCACTACCACCACCAAACAAGAAGCAACCACCACCACACTGTCATACTCATTCTCATTCATGCATGCTTTCTTCCCTCTTCCCCCCGTCATAATAGTAGTACATTGTGACTTTTCTCTGTTTTTCTCTATGTCCATCCATCCGTATTCTATTTACACGATATACACAAAAGGCATGACAATTTTTACAAAAATTGTGAGTAGAAGTGGTGCTTCTGGAAATATAAAAATCCATGCATTGCATAATGCTACTACAGTCCTATACAGTTCAAACTGTAGTCGAAGGAAACGAGTCATCTTCCTCATTATAACATTACATTTTACACACAGGCATTTTATCTATCCGTCTTAGGCTGGAAGCCAGAAAAAACGAAATCGGTTTAAGCAAAATGGCAAGTTTTATTTTGTCTGTCTATGTCGACATAATATATACAGATGAGCCCAACCGTCCAACTAGCAAAAATTCTAGGCATACTCACTAACATGCATATCGCTTACTCTAGCTAAAGTTTATAGGCTTCACATGAATATGGGAGAGCGCAAGATATTCATAGACTTCTCAACGCACGTTTTCTCATAAACATGCCCATCCGGACCACACGATGTAATGTATACAAATAGTTACACATGTGTCCTCCTTGGTCTGGTTTCCCTCCTTGAGACACACACACTCTCATGCTACTCACACGACAACGATTATTTCTCGAAGTTATACAAGCAATCAAGAAAAGATGAGGGAAGAGGATCGAGATCTAAAAAGAAAGAGCAGAGAGGACAAAACGTAAGGGAAAGTGCAAAAGTGTAACGTTCTATGATGACTCGTAAAAATTGCTTGCAGAGGAAATTCCATTTCATTTAATGAAATGCATAAGTACATGCTCTACAACAAAGTTCTTTGGACTGGAGAACGGTAATCGTTGTGGTATGGTGGAGGGAGAGGAGGCGATGATATCGGTAATCATTTCACAGAGGATGGAGAAAGCTCTATCTAGTATTTGCCAGCTCATCGGCTATTGACTTACTTCTTCCTGTCTTGCTTTTTTATATCATGCCTTTCTCCTAAATAGCCCATCGTCTTACTTTGGCTCGGACAAGGGGAAAGTGTATGAGGGAATTTGAACATGATATTATGTCTATTTCAGGATTCACATAACGTAATGCAATCACTTCATAATCATCCCGAGTGCACATACTGGCCCATCGCCATCTCCTGTCAAAACTGGAGGGGCGGAAGACGGAAACGGACTCGTGTTGTGTAGTTATTTCCTTGAATGAACCTGAAAGCGATTTTTTCCTTTGGTTGTGGATTGTGGTGGTGTGGTGCGTAAAATATAAACAAGATATAAAATAAATATAAAAATGCCACCTCTTCACTAAAATAAACCTACCAATGACTTTGTTCTTTCCAAGAAAAATGGATACATATTTTTCTGGGAGAATGAGGACTACATAAAATATTTCTGTATTCCATGCTTACATTACTGTACTACAACAGCCGCTTTGCATCTTGTTGATGGTTGGCTGCTTTCTCGGTGTTTGCTCTACTGCTTCCTTGACTCTGACTTAGTGTTTGAGTGACTGACTCACCTACTTCATAATAGAACGCATATTTTGCTTATCTTATCTTTTTCTCGGAAAGTGATAGTCTAAGCAATAGTGTTGGCTGATATAGCTATAGAAATAGCCTTATAGTCCTTGGCTCCTCTGTAGCGTGTATATAGCTTTTCTAGCGGTTTTCACACCACCATGTCTCCGCCGTCGATACGTGATAAACAGATATGCTTGTTGGCAGGAAACTGAATGATGATGGTCCATAATCCATCCGCCACATTTTCAAACTACTTCACAACAATCACCTTCAATTTTTTAAAGTCATAAGCCTGTATATTGTTTTGGTGGTAAAGACAAAATACATTTTGTAGAATAGATAATATGATAATACATACTATGACTGTGGTAAAACGAGGGGAGGGAATGACTCCATTACGAAGACAAATCCACCTCCAGCCTCATTATCCGGTTATTTCCCGTTCTCAAAAGACCATGCAATGTCTTGTACAGAAAACCATTCGAAGATTGCACACGAAAATTGTCTGTGAGCTGAGAAGTTTAGTCTGCAGAAAAGTGGGGGAACGTGTGTAATGTGCTCATGTTCCATAATAATGGCGTAAAGACATGGGAAATGTGTCGATATCTTCATTTTTTTGAAAATCCCTAAATGACATAACAAGGAAATACTTTGCATGAATATTTGGATCTTGTTAATCCTGTGGAAGCACTCTCGTCGCCAAAAATGAAAACATGCTCGAAGTTCCATGCTAAATTTTTTAGCCTACGCATATTCAACCACTTGTATATACTTCATCATTTACCACTACCGTATTAAATAGAACTCGGCTCCATTGCATTTAAAGTTGTCATTTAGAATAATTCGTAGCAGCAGCAGCAGCAGCGTGCATTCACTGACATAAGATAATACCAGTTTCCGCATAGCCGAAAGCAAATAACATCTACGTTGACGTTGGGAAATGCACACAGAACAAAATAATAAAACTAGAAGATACACATCTTTCCCTACGAAAAACTGGAAAACAAGGACATGCTGCCCCTTGCATTGTGCTGCATCAAAAGAAAAGAAGCAGAAACCAACAACGCGGAAAAAGTATTTCATTGAAAAAAAAAACAAAGAAGTTGTGCGGTTTCTTTCTTTTGTCTTCCTTATTTTTAAACATTTTTGGGCGTTATATGTATGGCCTTAGCTTATGCTTTAAGTAAAACCAGCCGAGACGAAAATCTACAATTCCACCAGTTTTGGGTGAAAGTAGGTTTGATACTAATCACTCCACTTAGTATTCCAGTCTTGCCCGCTTGTGTGAAAATAGAAATGTAGGCAATGTGAAATTGGCGGCTTTCATTGCTTCCAATATGTCTGCATGCATTTGGGATTAACATTAAATCTTTGAATGTTATTATATTGTGCATTTTAAAATGTAGGTCAGTCAGTGTGATTTTAAAATTTTCCCGTTGTTTATCGCAGGTATCAGTAAATTGTTTGCATATATAAAATGTATTAGATGAAAAATTGGAAAAATTAATGCCCTTCTAAATTCTAATCGTAAGTCATTGACTGTGCTTCATAAAAAGTCGTATGAATAACCTCCACAAAGACTGCTGGTGGTGTAGGCCGTAGGGTTGGTGTTACTTCTAAGCTTACAGACATTCCGAAACCGGCAAAGCAAAAAGATTTTCTCTTCTTGGCTTACTTTTCATTGTTTTTGTTTTGTTTCCGTGATGATGCAAAACAAGCTTGCTTACTTGGCTTTATCCCACTTCACATTTATGGGCTACAACAACTTCTCCTTTCCAAATGACTTTGGTTGACTCTTTGCGGTTTGCTTACTTCTACGGTTCAGTTGTTGCTGCTTGTGGGGCTGAAGACTGGAAAAAGTATTTGTTTAGAAGTAAGCAAGCAAACTGGTGATGAGACGAGAGTAAGCTTTACACCGTATCACTCAACTTTTTTATGCCACTACAACTTCTGTATATATTTTCTCTTAGATTATATTATCACTTTTGACTTCACTTTTTCTAATAGAACTTTCTTGAGCTGGTGGTATTCTTGAAGACATGCATGCTTGTCAAGATCCATGAAGGTTTCTGTGCTAGTTTAGTCAGTTGACGCATGAGAAATGTGTCATAGGCTTGAATCAATGATGATGCTTTATGAGCTTGTCGGCCAAATGAATACATGTGACACGTAATTGCCCTTCAGTCAACCAGAAAACATTATTTCTGGCCTTAACAGAAATATGCTTTATAGTTAACCAACGAGAAAATCATGAGAAAGATTTGGTGAAAGTTACTTCCGATTCCAACAAATCAAATTTGACTGACATAATATCACATCTTGACTATAATATATTTAACCTGCATTTTAATATTTCATATTAAGGTAATGTCTCTACGAAGGATAGCATACGAAATTGACCTGCAAATGTCGTGTTTATGTTTATGAAAAACAAAACTCAATGAAATCCATGCACCCATGAAATAAAAAAATCAGCAAAACACATTTGAACTTGTCACAAAGAAGAAAAAAGGTGACATTCGTTGTGCTATTTTGCGGCATAAGTGAAAGTGGAAAGTTAATTTTGCGAAGAAAAGCCATTAAGATATAACCGGATTTCCTTCACCCTTTTTACCTCAAAAGCATTATATAAAAGACATTTTATGTGAAACTTGTGGGTGTAAAGAACTCTTTGATCGCAAGAAAATTGCCGGAAAGAAGAATGCCGCAACGTGGTGAACAGCCTGACTTTTAAAGAAAAGACGCTAGACTTGCTGAGTTGAGTCACACAGACATTCGTATTCCATACAACTTCTCCCTTTTGCAATTATTAGCCTTTTTGCGTTACCACTTCATCTTAATAAACTAACACTCCTTCCCTCCTTATTAATATGGAACTAGGGTGTAGTGTTATTGCAACATTACCATACATAAATTAATTCAAGCTTCATTCACACATTTCCTCCTGCATGCTCCTAATGCTTGAACTACGTTTATTCATTGGCAGAGAATGAAAATTAGCGAGCAAATGTGCGCAAGATGCGTACATTTAAATAGACCCATAAAATCTGCTTTCCTGCATTCGCGTTGAAAGCCGGTGCACGGACGACTTTGTGGTGAACATGAAATATATTTTTTTAGCTAATGAATAAATTCTCTATATAAGCAGGAGAAACATGAAAGCCGGAACTTTGTGTGGGACTATGTGAGGATGTTCTTTCAGAAATGAACTTCAGCTTTACCCTCACTCGTAGGAATATTTCGTAATCCAATGCAGTTATTTTTTTCTATCTAAAAAACTCCTGTTTTTTGCTGCATCTTTCAATTCATGTGCTCCTAAATAGCTCAATTACTTTTGCTGTTGGCGTTACATTTTCCATTTCTCCTTTGCCTTCATCTCATTCCACTCACTTTCGTGAGCTAGACTAATGTTACTTATGGTGGTAGCGGAAGGAAAGTAGGATCACTCATTTTTTTGCCGTCTTAATCTGAGAGTTTTGCCGATAAACAAGTCAACTGATATTTAGCCTAGATTCGTTGGCTCCGTAAATCTTGCATGTAGGAAGAAAAACATGATAATCTTATTTATGTTTTCCGTCTAAGTGTTATTGCATTTTTATAGATGTTCTTGCGTCACTTGGAATTGAAGTTTTCGCAAATAATCGATGCTATTGATTTTTAAAAAGTGCATTTGTAACATGATCAAGGTTCGTATAAATTAAATTTCAGCATGACTATGTCAGGTCTTAGCTGGTGTTGCCAGAACTTTATCGCTCCCTTGATTCTATTTATTAACTTTATTAACTCTAGTTCTTCTAGTCATGATCATACCATTCTTACCCACTCGTATCTTAACCCTACGCGTAAACGTAGCCAATATCCACGCGATTTACTAAAGTGACATTCGAAGTCAATTTTTCCTCAAGCTTTTCTAATGTTTTTAGCAAGTAAGGAGGCTTAAGGGCTTAACTAAACATGTATTTTTAAATAAATAAATAGAGTCACAGATAGTTAATTTTATACCTCTCTCATTCACCCTACATTCCTCTAATTTACCCTGACCACACGTACACAACTTTCTTTTGATTGACCTTTCAACTTTCTCCTTCCCTTCTTCAACTCTTCTGTCCTCTCGAATGTCGTTGCCAACTTTGTCATAAGTCAAATTGGAAATCTGAACAAGTCTGTTGCGTGGCCGAATGCATGTTCGTATGTATGGCTCACTCAAAGTTTACAAGCTCAAAATAAAATAATAATAAAATCTATCTTAATCTTAAAATTGGCACAGTACGTGAATTGGAAAAGTTTGTAGAGACATGATTTAGCGGAAATACTATCGATTGTACATTATATGAAGCTATTGCCGGACTTATGTTAGAGAACTCTGTATTTTGTATATACTTAAGTTGACTCACTTTCTCGATGATGTTGTTGTAATGAACGTAATCACCAGTAACTTCGTAATTAAAAGACTTCGCAGTAGGCAGTGCTTGCGCAGTTGACAGTGAACATGAAGACAATTCTGATTGATCTACAACGATTACTATGAGTAGAACGCCAACAACCAATCGCATTACATGGAAATAACTTCCCTGGAAATGGACGAGAACACTCCGTGCTTTCTCTTGGTCGGCAGTAGCGGCCCCGCTCTCCCCTTCCTCTTGCTCGACGAAGGGGAGCTCAGTCAGGGACGGAATTATGATGATGGCAGTGCTGTGAAATGGAAGTAAAGGGGGTGTTAAAAATGATACTTCCGGAATATTTACTCCAGTATCATTCCTCTCACTGTTGGGGTCACAATCAATAGGCACTTCTCTAACCAGCAGTTCATCGACATTCAACGCAATCACGCGGTTCAATCTCACTATACAACCCAAGTCCATGCGCTTTTTCTCTCTTTGTCTTTTCCCTTTTACATTTTTCGATTCTTCCGACAATATAATTTGCTCCTGAGACGCATCATAAGATCCCATTTTTTCATTATCTTTCTCTGCCACTTCAAATAGTCTTCTTTCTCTTTTTAATAACTACATCTCTATTCCACTTGTCCACATTTCTACTTAACAATTCCATCATGATAAAACATTCAATTGGGGTTGCTGCCTTGTCGTGCTACAAAATGCGACGTGCTACACCATCATACCACAAGATAAACCCAGAGAATCATCCAGGACCATTGCGCATTCAAAATGCCTTGCCAAGTCAACAAACGTCTGGCTCAATTTTCTCCTCGATGGGATATAAACAAGTCGAATGATGATCATGACTTTCGAATGTACATTCATGTTTTATGATGCATCATCATGAAGATGATAAACAAAAGGAACATATTATGTTCTTAGCCAAAGCGTCAATTAAGTAGGTTTATAGCATTATCATTCAGCAACTGAATCGATATCCAAGTGTAAATTTTGAGGAATCTAAATTCAAAGTTCTAGATCAGAAGAAAGTATGACTAGAAAGTATTCGATCGGAAGAAGTAGAAGAGGCACGTATTTAAGGCAGCATTTTCCCTTCCTGTCTCCCTCTTTCTTCTTCTTACCATAATCTTGCAGACGTCATATGCCTTTCTCTGCTCGACTAAAAGTCAGCCCATGTGGGACAGTGAATCACAACAAATTATTGCATGTTTCCTTTCAAATAAACTTTTTTATAGTACGTCACAGTAAGTCACCACCACGGCCAACTTTTTCTGCTGCGATGATGCGACACTCTCAATCCCTAAATAGTCCCAGTACTGTTGTAAACATGGAAAGGGTAGTTTTTACAAGTACAGTAAGCCTCTCGCTTTCTCTTTCTGTTCTGCTCGTCCTTTTTGCTTTTCATTCATTTACTGGCTCACTCAATACCGGAAAATATGTGATGCAATACAACTCGCTCTTTCTCTCCCTCTCAATCCAACTTTTTTCGCTTAAAGAGTTTTTGGCTGGGGTTTCGCTTTCACTCTCCCACTGTTTCTCTATTTTTCACAAGAGTAACTTTTGAGATGTTGCTGATGATGATGAAGACGATGAGGATCATCAACAATACTTATGAGCGCACTAGGAAGAAAGTCGTTTCAAGGCTTTTCACTATTTATCCGCAATATTTATATCCATAAACAAGGACATAAACAAAAATCTGGGGAAAAGAAGAAAAGTAGGCTCCGGGTCTTTCGGTCGGTGGGCACTCTGCTCAACTTATCTAAAGTATTCCAGATACACATGTAGTATCATATAAGGCTGTGTAGCAAAAGACACTGAATTCATATTTTCCGAACTTACGTTAGTATGTTTACTGATGACTCTGATGACAATAATAATAATAATTCAGATTTGAAACAAGAGGAGGCATAATAGCAACCAGACATACTTTTCGTCCTTTCTTTTTCCGAGCTCTGGCTAAACGCCGTCGTAGAGAAGATATTGTCAGTGCTTCATGAAGAAGGCACAACAAGACACTTGGGCGACAGCGACAATCTCAACATGTAAGTACTTCGAGTTACATGTATCCTAAACATACAAATTCCAAGAAAAAAAGAAAGTTATGGAGGCAGAAGGAACAGATCAAAAACCTCGGAGAAAAATGCGAGTGAGTGTTCCATAACTTTTTCAATAACAACTTGTTCTACTAAACAGTTTCATGTTTATAAACTATCATCATAAGCCCGCCAGAGGAGTATTGCTGCACGACCACAGGAACTTTTTTTATCTCGTCGAAAAGGGGAACAAATGCGATGGATATTTTAGCGTTAAAATATTAAATGTTAAATGGAGTGGTGTAGTAGTAGTAATACATCTTCTCACTTTTTTCCAAGTCGTAATTGTAACAATATTTTTTACTTTCAAACACCTTATCCTCTCCTGCCGCAGTTTACACTTTTGGTGTCGCTCTCATTCTTCTCTGGGGCACGCACACATACACGTGAGCTTTACCAGACGTGGAGAACCCTCGAGTGGAAAAAAGGTGTGAAGAGGAAAAATCAGTTTTCGTGAAAAATAGCAAAACAAGAACAGCGGGAGAAGCACATACCGGGGGAGAAAAGTTGCTTCAAGACAAAGTATGAAAGGGTGTTCGAAAAATGCTGAACTTTTTTTTATCTTGTCTTATTCTCCTCTGCACTGCAACTCGTCGAGGTAGAAGTATTCGTGGTGGTGGTGGTGGAGTGGGAGATGGCGATGATGATGAAGAAATTGCTCCACATGGTAAAAATGATGATGATGTTTTCCTATGCTATTCTATTTCCACTGCTGCTGCTGTTACTACTACTGATCCATCCATCCGGAATCTGTAAGTAAGGCATGCGGCAAGAAGACAACAAAGAAAATCCAGGAAGTCTTTCCCTTCATGCTACACAATAGGTAATGCGGTGATGCGGTGTGTCGTGTCGTGCGGTACAGGAGAACTATGGCTTTTGGTGGTGGTGGAAAATCGGTGGTGGTGGTTGTTTGTGCGCCCTTCTCAGCGAGAAAACTGTGGCAGACGTTCTTTTGCCGTGATTTTCACAGAGAGATTTCTTTTGCATAAACATAAAATAAGGGAAGGAAGGAAGTGCTAATAAATGTGTAATACTATGGTCATGTTCTCATGTTCATGTACTTCTCACACATCGGCGGCATTACCAGCCTTAAAAATGTTTATGTTGATAATGCAACAGAAATGTTGAGCCTATCACTGTATCCGATGAACACAATTTTCAAAATAGAGACGAGAAACGTTTAAGAACACAGATAACAATAGCTCACTCTTTTGAGAGCACTACTCGGCAGCTTCAAATTTTACAAAAAAAAATAAATAAAGTGTATTGGAGAAAGGGAGAAAAAAGTGAATGACTTTGAGTAGAAGAGGATTAGGAAGGAGTCGAGAATAAAGAAATTCTCTTTTTGTCTCTAGACTTAAAACAATAAAAAGTTTTTCCCTGTATTCTTTTCTTTCCGCTCAGCCACAACACTATCAACTTCAATGGTAAAAGAAAATGTGCGAAATATTCATTCTCAGATTAGATTGTTATTTTTTTCCAAGGTAGTACAAAGTAACATGTCTGAATGTATGGTTTTGAGAGCTTACTCCCCAGTGTTTCACAATTCTCTAACTATTCTTTATTATTAATATTGCGGTGTAAGATTTTTCCTCTCTTCCCCATTTTCACTGGTTTTTTAAGCAAGATGGATGGAAATAACGTAGTAATACTTTAATGTTTAGTTCGTCTTTCTATTGTCTTTTTTTGAGGCAGGAGCACACAAAAATCTGGTCCGACAAGAGACTCCGCGTGCTCATTTCTCGGACTTCTCTCTCGCTTCGCTACGTTTGATTTCCCCTTTGTCTCTTAAAAATATGCGGTGAGCGGTTGGGTCGGCGTGTGAGGGATTTCTGAAGGAGTAATAATTGTCTGATTCGAGACTTGTTTTTGGAAAAGTCTTGATTTCCCCAATTTTTTTCCGGAAAGGTAGTTTGCATATACCTAATACGCATAAAGTAAAATGGAAAGCAATGAGCTCCGCGAAAATCTTTTCTTTTCACTCTGGTCACCTTCTTTTCTGTCTTTGTTCAAGCGTTTTCACTCAGCACAAAAGCACTTTGACTTCGATCTGATCCGTCCATCTGAATTTTGACTACCACTGTGCTCATCCGTTGGATTCCAAACCGCACCAGCAACTGTTACATCTTTCTGTTCCTAACACTTTTTCCTTCTGACTTTGGGACAAGAAGAAGTCAAGAGATTGGAGGAAAAATACTTTGGCATAAGTAGTACATTGTACAAGTACAAGAGATTATGTAATGTAAGTAAAAAGTAAGTAAGGAGAAGAAGAAAAAAAGAATGGTATGTATGACTGCAGACACCCGAAAAAAACACAGAAGATAGATAGATAGTAGATACCCGGGTATCGGGGAATACAGAAACTTAACTTACACTTTCATAGAAAATCTTGTGTTCGCATTACAAGATTTGTACCACATTGAGCGTCGTCATCCTCATCATACGTTTACGGTTCCTCCGTATTATTACAGTGGAGCACAGACAAAAGTAACGAGATTCATAGGAGTAAAACCTCTGCTAAAAAATAAGAAGCAAAAGTGAGCAGTGTATTAGGACGAGTTAGAATAAAACTAAAACGGCTAGAGAGAGAGCAAAACTGCTTTGGTTAGCAATGCCAGGAATCACGCTGGCTCCTTTATTCCTGGCAAAAGAAAAGAAAATAGTCGTGATAACTGCTAAACAGAAGTAGTATTAGTGTGGCAGCAGTGGTTCCATATTATTTTTGTTGACTCCACGCATCATAACGTCTTTTTACCACTCCAACGGTGGATTTTCCACATGTCCCTATTTAGTGGAGGAGAAGGGAAGTAGGAACATTGCCATCACTAAAACTAACACCGATCCAATTCTCTTTTTTTCGAAATGGTTAAACAAATCACATGGCACAAAAAAAGCGAAGCAGTGTCTTGTCTTTGATTCCATTCCTTAGATTGCGCCGGGGCTCTTCTGTAGTACATCGTCCGATTAAGCCATGTGCTTCCGAAATTAGCAAGCTCATGTATGAAACTAGCAACAACGCGGCGGTGGGAGTTTTTTATCTATTCTATTGGCTTGTGTTTATGCGCTGCTGCAATAACAGAAAAAAATAATGATGAGGAAGAAAATTGTTTCTTGAAAAATGAGGAAAACAAAGCTTAACGCATCTGCGATTTCTATACGTCCGTCCGGCACAAGTCAAAAGAAAGAAAATGTGCACATTGATGTTGATATAGCGCTGTGCTCGTCTGGTTGCATTGAAGACGTGCTTGATTATGTATCATTATTATTGCATAAGGGGTGCTGACTCAAGTTTTATTTTCACCGGGTTTACTTTTCTCTGTATACATAGATGAAATAACCTTATCAAAATGCATGCCAAAGTAGAGCGTTCCTCGAGAATTCCGCTTGCATCATGAATATCTGGAATTCCAGGAAAAGCCTTCCCTTGACTTTCTTCGGCTGTGATTGTATTATGATGATGATGGCGCTGAATGAGCATGAACGAGACCGGTTATAGTGGTGGAGCCAGGAAACAAACAAAGCAGAACTCGCCCGTTCATTTCCGTCTGACACTTTTGGTGTACTTAATATTTTTTCTGGGACTTTTCCGCATTTTTATCTATATTTTTTTACCCTGGCTCAATAATAGAATTGATTTATCCTAAATTTGAGGAGCAGTAGAATTAGGGTGCAGATTTCGACATTCTAAAAATATACATTTATTCCGTATGCATGCGTGCATGAGCTTTATCGTAAAACTAAGGAACATTCCTTTGATTGCAAAGAAAATGCAACAAATGTACTATATAGGTATGACGCAGTCGATATTGTTCACGGACGCTTCTAAAGCTCTAGAAGAATGATTAGAGAGGAAGAATTTTTAACTACAGAACAAACGAAATGAATAAACACGTGAAGTTTATTTTCAGAGTTAATTTTATTTTCTACTGCTTAATAAGATTTACAACTTGGAGATAGCAATGCAATCGAATGTTTGCATTTTTATAGCCATTCAAGCTCTAAATTTTTTTGTTTGGAGTAATGGTTTTTTATACTGACTACTCCTGCTCACAGCACATTTAAAAACAGAAGCACCGTGAAGACAACAGCGCTTTTTTCTAAGTTGATACGAGAGAAATCAAATTTGATAGCGCTGTGCTCTGAAAGGAAGAAAAATTTCTTGCGAAATATTTGTCTTATCTCAGTTGTTAGCGTAAATCATTGGCCGCAGACAACCAGTGTTTGAAAAATAGTCGATGATAATATGATTCTATTTTGTATTTTTTTAAAATTCGCTCGTCTCAACGACAAGCCATGCAACGGAAGATTCAGCCTATTCCATTTTGTAAAGGAAGCCTGCTTTCTCCAACTCCGTATTACATATATCCACTTAAGAAGCATCAAGCATCCCACGAATAGAGGATGGATGGATGAGCGGATGATAGGTTTAAAATTTTAAATCATCAAAAAAATTTTATAGTCCATCTATCTACTACTTAGACTGCAATGCATTAGACTCACGTAAACTTTTTAAATGCCGCTTAAAAAGAGACTGTTTGTTTCTTCAATTAGAACCACATATCAAATTATTTTATCAGCGAAGCAAAATCTTTTTAGAAAGCCAAAAGAGCAAACAAAATTGATGATGACTGGTTGGCTATCGTAAAACTAAGGAACATTCCTTTGATTGCAAAGAAAATGCAACAAATGTACTATATAGGTATGACGCAGTCGATATTGTTCACGGACGCTTCTAAAGCTCTAGAAGAATGATTAGATTTCTTCAATTAGAACCACATATCAAATTATTTTATCAGCGAAGCAAAATCTTTTTAGAAAGCCAAAAGAGCAAACAAAATTGATGATGACTGGTTGGCTTGATCCACAAAAATTCGAGATAAAAATAATAACAATAATGATAACCGGGAAAATTGCGGAGTGCAGCTTGAAACTTGAAAGAATTGATTATTCATAAAAATTTGGAGCCGCATAGAAAGTCTTGTTAACAGGAGCACGACAAGCAGAAATTCGAAAAATTAAACATGGTAAAAATAAATGCGAGCTCATTGAAACAAAAACAGTCTGAACGACCTGCTACATGCTTCATATTAGGGTACTTGAAAGCGAAATACTTATAGAGAGCATCCAATATTATACTCAACTCATTACCAAATCGTGTAACTTGGAAGGTCAACCCTCTTTCCTAGCGGAAGTAAATTGTCAGATTTTATAAATTGGCACCAGTGTCGACACCGAGGTAAGATGTGTCATGCGATAAACAAGTTAGTAATGATGGGTCAGATGGAAATGAGAGAACCGCAATTAGCAAGACAAAAGCAAATTCAAGTGGGATGTTTTCCGCAATTTCGTTCCAAGGGGAAAGATGATATATTTCAAGCATAATTACAACGAAAATGTAAGGCAATACTTGAAACATGTTATTCCACAATTTAAATTTGAACAGGGGCGCTAATTCAAACATGCCAAAAAAACCCACCTCTTCATCTACTTTTATTTGCAGGGACATATAATAGCATTTTCTTGTAAGTACATATATTGCACTGGTTTCGTTCTGCAATGCATGCTTGTTTAGCGTGACAGTAGAATTTTAATGGTTAATATTTCATGCGCGTTTCGGCAAAATCATCATAATCTTCGTGCAATGAATTATAGCAAGATACTACCTAAATTATAAGGACTTTAACCGATTCGCTTTTGTACACTATCACATCACCATCCGGTAAAATGAAGCAAAAAGCTCTTGCTTTCCACGCAGACAACTTCCTTTTATAACGAACGGCTTAATTATATTGTAAAAGGAACTTGGCGAACACAGAGACATATCCATAGCTAATAAGTTTGTGTTCCAGAATTTCAGAACTTCATGCCTGTTGTGCTCCGCTCATCAACGTCTGGGCTCGAGACATCCCCGCAAG
Organism: Seira ritae; assembly: GCA_027744415.1. Classification (NCBI taxonomy): domain Eukaryota; kingdom Metazoa; phylum Arthropoda; class Collembola; order Entomobryomorpha; family Entomobryidae; genus Seira; species Seira ritae. The sequence goes on along the minus strand of JAHZNI010002490.1, from coordinate 3,786 downwards.
AAACCAGGAAAGCGAAAGCGCATGAGGCACGGCACAAAGTATCAGTTACAAGGAACAGCGGGTAATATGTTTTAGTACAATATGCAATAAATAGTATGTTTTCGTTGGTAATGAAAAATGAACGTCATCGTCAACACTGAGTTTCGGAAACATGAGTTTTTTGGAATGGCAACTGCAACTGTGAGTGAGTAAAACCTCTGAGCGAGTGCAATGCAATGAGCTGATTTTTTTTGCAAGGGAAATAAAGTTTTAAAACACTGCTGCATACATATATTTCATCATACGAACATCTAGAGACAAACATTTCGGTTTCGTGTTACAGTTATTCCTCTTGTTTTAAGGCGTTTGTTGGAGTAATACATGGATAACTTTCAACGTGCATTTTTTTCCTAGCTGCTTTGACTGACTTGACATGCCTTTTTTTACTAAACCTTGTCGAAATTTCTGCCACTGAAGAAAAAAAAACTGAATATGATCATCATCATTTATTCAGACATTCCAAGTGAGTTGTGAGTTGTGCAGTACAAACAAGGAGGAAAGGATGAGGAAAGTGGGACGTTAGATGTTTTTCAAAGTAAAAGGAAGAACGCACACAAGCTACACAGTAGTCATCATATTATTTATTTTTCTAAAAAACATTTTGTGTTCTCCTTTCCAACGAAGAAATAATATAATGAATATGTACTACGCAAGGTAGCATTTTAGTCACACTCTCACACACGTTAAGAGCAACTCATCTTGAGGCGTGTCGATTTCTCCGCCACGGGAACAGGTCGGGTTTAAATCTTTCATAGGACATAAACTGAAAATCAGAGTTTTTTGTCGAAAATCAATGGCGCACGTAAACCAACATTATTTTCCCCGATTCTCCTGCCTTCAACCACGAAAACGTTAGATGATATGCGTTAGTTCAAAAGGAGGAGAGGAAAGAGTAAATGAGTAGGACTGAATAGATTCTAGACAAGAAAATAAATACATTACATTTGTCAAACAGAATGGTTTAAAATATTTAGAAAAAAACCTTGGATCATTATCGTCGAATGTGATCGTTTTTTTCGTCGCATTCATTACCATCACCATTATAATTTCTGTTGAGAGCTTTTTGAGAACAAAGTTTCAAAATTTTGTGTAGTCACCTTAAACTTAAGCGCGTCATACATTTTTGGTGAATGTACAACATGACATCTTGATCACAGCCATTTATTTGGCACAACTGCAGCGTACAAGTATAAACGGGGGCAGTGAAATCACTACAAAGTTTTTTATGGGACGGGGCGAAAATTTCATGGTTTAAAGGACTATGGATCACGGTTCCGTGCTCTAGTGATCCTCTACGAGGTAATGAGCAATAATGTTGAATTAGATAAAAAATGCCGGTTTTGACGCGCCGTTTCAAGTCGAGAATAGAAACAGTGATGCGTGTAAGGTGACGTGTCGTCGTGTATGATTCAAAGAGAGTAAAAATGCTCCTCTTTCCAATTCATAATACACGCAATACCACACGAACGACCGTGGAAGGTTGTGCTCGGAATGCACCGTTAAATGGAAAGGTCGAGAAACGAAGCATTGTCTGAAAAGGACTTGATATTTGGAACAGAAAAAGTGACACGAACATTGGTTTCCCTAATAAAAACTGTCAATGGACCTTTTTAAACCGCCTAAAACATTAAAGTGGGTCGCCTCGTAAAGATCTTGTCCCCACGCTTACGCTAATGAAAAATGATGTGGGTTGAGGGTTTTCCATTGAAATAATGTCTTTTACCACTTGCTTAGGAAAATTCTTAATGATGAAACGTATCGTTAAATCTAGAGGAATGCTTCCTCTGAAGCGTTTTTATAATAATCTTTGAATTTCCTCTCTGGTTTATACTCTCACTCTCGCACGCTTGAGCTTATTGCTCGTGGGAAAAGTGTATTGGAGAAAGGCTAAAAATACATTCAAAATACGTTCACGTCACCTACTTTATTGTCATTAAGTCACTTAGCCGTAAACGAATATTATGGCGCAATAGAGAAGTAGGTATATATACATGTTCACGTATTAAATCTTATTTTTTACACCTCCTCCTCATATTCGGTGAACTTTTACCGAAGCATTTCCCAGTGGAAAAGGAACATCGCACACGATCAACGATACTGAGCAGAGCTCATGCCATAGCATCCGCTGTTTTGGACCACCAGGGGTACAAAAAACAGCCGGACGTTTCCAACTTTGTTCTATCACTTTTTTCACATTCTTACATATTCCTTATATTCGTAATAATAGTCTTTCCGCATACTTTTTATCATGCCATGCCATGCCACTGACATTTCTAACTTCTAACCTCCTCTACTATGCAATCGGCATCCAAGAAGAGCTTCCTAATATTCTAATTACTCGAGAGATTTGCCATAAAACTTGACTCGTATCAATTTTCAACGACTGAGTCGTAGACGGTTCAAAACAGGGGCTTATCATCTTGAACGTTTGTTTGCTTCTTGCTGCGCAGCAATAAAGTCAAAATATTTATAGCTGCGGATTGAAAACATATTTTGCATTGCATGGTCAACGTGAAGATTTGAAGGTGAGAGAAAATACTACACAATAATGTAATATGTGATTTTGTTGGAACCTTCCTCCCAGAATCGTGACTTAGGATTAAAATGGCGTTTGGCGATATTATTAATGACAATTACATGGCAAGGCAAGGCATGGTCGTAATCAACCTACTTTACAATAAAATAAGTACGGTGCAAAAAGATTTATGAATTCGGAAAGGCATCACTTTATTTACAATTCATGTCATTTTGTGTTCGAAACAAAACAATTACAACAATTCGAAGAGAACGCTTAATATATTACGTTTATATATTATAGCATACTATAATAATGAAAAAAACTAGTCAAGATCGTTTAGTATTTTCTTTTTTATTTTAAACTAAAATAATATAATATAAGAAGCATGTGATTTACGGAGATAATATTTTCGTTTCGATAAGAAAGTCTCTGTTAAAATATCTTAGAACACTGAGCTTGAGAGCTTTTTTTCTTACGAGTTGAACTACTACAAAGTATATATATAGACCTAGTGTCGCTTCTAAGAAAGTATAGAGACTGGAACCAGACATGGTGAAAGGAGTCACAAAATGTTGACTAAAAGATGTTAAATATATGTTCACCGTTCACCAGACATTAAGACTAAACTTTAACAATGCTCTACAAACTAACTAAAACGCGGGAGATTTTGCTGATAAATGAGAAATAAGTTTCAAACCGATACAAAAAACTCATATATGTCGTACTCTGTTTTCATTGAACATCTTTTCCAACCTTTAATATTTCAAGATCATATATATATGTATTTCTACAAACACTGTGAAATAATTCGCTATGTCATTTAAAGATTCCCAAAAAACGAAAGAAAACTAACACAATGCTGAACAGCTAACATCATTTGCTCGCACATATAAATTATAAGATAGAAGTTTATGTTAAATACAAAATGCAGTAATCTTTCAGGCCTTACCTAAATGAACTAAGTATTATAATAATTTTAATAAGTAACAACAGTTCTATAATTTATAAATCAGAGACAAATTAACAAATCGCTTCTCTAAACTTTTCATGGTCGCTTGAACTTTAGCTTTAATAACATGAGATGCAGTAAGAGCCAGAGAAGTAATATCTACATGCACATCAATCCATTACGACGGAAATTTACAAATGATGTTCGAAGTAAAAATCTCAACGCCTACTCAACAACTTAAATCTAACAATTTATTCCTTGAAGTAGGAAGCAAGTTTTT